>JAURVB010013800.1:0-19970 GCA_033002965.1 Piper betle | reverse complement strand
GTCTCCCAGTTCATTATGAGATTAGAAATTATCTCCCAGCTCATTCTGAGATTAGGTAGTCTCCCATTTCATTTTGAGATTAGTCATAGTCTCCCAGTTCATTCTAAGATTAGGTGGTCTCCCAATTCATTTTGAGATTAGTCATGGTCTCCTAGTTCATTCTGAGATTAGAAATTGTCTCCCAGCTCATTCTAGAGATTAGTGCTGGTCTCCCAGTTCATTCTGAGATTAGAAATTGTCTCCGAGCTCATTCTGAGATTAGGTGGTCTCCCAATTCATTTTGAGATTAGTCATGGTCTCCTAGTTCATTCTGAGATTAGAAATTGTCTCCCAGCTCATTCTGAGATTAGGTGGTCTCCCAATTCATTTTGAGATTAGTCATGGTCTCCTAGTTCATTCTAAGATTAGAAATTGTCTCCCAGCTCATTCTAAGATTAGGTGGTCTCCCAATTCATTTTGAGATTAGTCATGGTCTCCCAGCTCATTCTAAGATTAGTGCCTACAAGGCTACTGGTTTGGGAAAATACAACATTTCATATAGTTATACTAGTTTGGGGAAATACAACATTTTATATAATTATACCAGTTTGGGAAAATACAACATTTCAAATAATTATACAGAAATACAACATTTCAAATAATTATACGGACACACATAGTAATTTTAAAGGTGCGGCCCCATGTCGGACTGAGTTAATTCCTTGACCCCGATTGCGTTACAGCGCATGGTGGTCGAATCTGGGCTCAGGCCGACCAAGTGCTGCCAACAAGGGAAAGTACAACATTTTAAATGATTATACGGACCTGGATATTTCAAACTCGCAGCTGCGACCAATGATCCTAATCTGAACGAGAATATAAAATTATACATAAGTATAATTTTATTCGAGTAGAAATGCATGCAACTAAATGTCTAATATATATATCATTATTAAAATTTTGACAACATATCATGTAACAATTCAAAAATATTAAATATTAAATTCTCAACAAATCTAGTGAGATAATTAATTATTCATGTGATATAATCATTTAAGTCCTACTTTACATTTTAAATTAATTATCTAAATCATAATTAATACTTAATAAATGATAAAATAATTATCAACTTATAAACAAATATTTAATTACTATTACTTTGAGATGATAATTACTTAACCACATTCTTGATAATTTAGTTTACGGTTTTAATTTTTAATCGCTATCTATTATTTATAGCAATTTAATTAATTAAGTTGTTCGATTAAATTATTTAAAATAATTTGTATTATTTTAATTTATAAATATTATTAATACAATTATTTTAAATTATTCGACTCAATAAAGTTTCGAACTTTATTTATTTTCATTATGCTATTTAGGTTCGACGCTAGTGATTGTTACCCGACTATAGTTTAATAACTCATTTTCTATATTACTGACTCGTTATTAAAATAATCACTTTATTTACCTAATATTAAATTTAATATGGTAAAGGTAAAATCTTTATTTTATTAATTACTTATCACTGTCCGATTTAATTTAATCGCTTGTTGTGTGCCGATTAATTATCGACCGTTTATCATTACCGTATTTTTATTACTTATGTCCATGTCGATTTCGTCCAATAATTAGTTAGTTTATTATCTTTAACCCATAACCCATTAGAATAATTATTTTTAATGATTTATTACGAGTTAGTTTTATTTTTAACTCGAGTCGGTATCGAGTCAACCCATATTTACAAAACTGCCATCTTCTTCTTCTTCTTCTTCCCCAAGGCCATCTTCTCTTCTCCTACCTTCTTCTTTGCACCTGACCAGACCTTGGCACCACCACTGGTCACGTCCTTCTTCAATTCCCCAGCAACCCAATTGAACAACCATATAAACATCCCAACAAGACATCAACAACAACATAAAAACAGGCAAAGATGAAGCCTAACGTCCATGTTTTACAGCAGCTATCCAAGGCGACGTCCTGCACCAAACCAGGCCTGATATCTTCCTCTTCAACCCAAAACCAGACCACGTCCTTCACTCCCTTCCCTACCAATCCAATTGGAAGCATAAAGCTTGTGCTTTACAGCAACTATCCACGTCAAACTCCGTTCTGCACCAAGGCGAGCGACTCCTGGCCAGCAGCACCGCCGGGACTGCAAGGTGCACTCCATCCGGCCAGCAGCACCGCCGGGAACACTTCCCTTCTCCCTGCACGACAACCCAACGTCAAGGCCAAGCGCTGTGAGCATGCACGACATGAGTCTTTGGCCAGCAAACTGGCTTGGACGTCTGGAATCTCCCACAGCGTCGCACACTACAACTCCGCCCATAACCACTGAAATTCCGCCACCCATCGGAACCCAGGGACAAGGCGACGCCACCCTTCGACCCAGCAGCCAGAGAGGTCGTCGGGGGTGTGAGGGCTGCCTTGAAATCTTTGTTTACAGTCGCCTATCATTGCCCAACTTCAGACCCGTCGGCCATGGCGAAATTCCATTTTCCAGTTTAGTTTTAGTTGTTATTGTTGATTTCAGACTTTAATTCTCATGTTTATCAAGCTTATTATCAATTAAAAAGACATATGAATGCAAGAAAATGAAGAAGAGGGAGATAGGAAGGATACCCAAGCAAGGAAGAAACACCGGCAAGGAAGAGGAGAACTAGGCGGCTAAGGTGAGGAAGACGCCCCTACACCCGTATGTGAAAAATGACGTCCTCTTTCAAAATTTATAAAAATGAAAATGATGGCTAGGGTATGTGAAAACACCCGTATTTCACTTAACCGGGTAACCGGGTAAATAATAAAATGGGTAAATAATAAAATATAATAATTAACCGGGTAGAATTAACCGGGTAAAGAATATAACACGTTCGGTCCTTTCCGGACCGAGTCGAATATATTAAAAATTTTTCCTACTATTTTTTCCACGGTCTTTACAATCTCCCCAACTTGGAAATATTTCGTCCCTGAAATATCATAACAGGCAACAGAACAAGTATGATTAACTTTATTTATTTTTCTTCGGGATCAGTTCATGCTACTACAATATAAAGCTCCTATGCCACAAACAGGCTAGGGTATTTCCTTGCCATTTCTTGTTCAGTCTCCCATGTAGCTTCCTCTGACCCTTGATTTTTCCACAATACTTTTACCAAAGGAAATTCCTTGTTCCTGAGTGTCTTTATTTCTCTTGCCAGGATGCGGATCGGCTTTTCCTCGTAGGTTAAATTTGATTGTAGCTCTAAGTCTTCAAAATTTGTGATGATATGATCCTCATCCCATACATATTTCTTTAGCATTGACACATGGAAAACATTGTGTACTCCAGCTAGGCTTGGTGGCAATGCTAATCTATATGCACAATTCCCAACTCGATCCAGGATTGGAAACGGTCCTATGAATCTTGGCTTCAACTTCCCTGATATTTTAAATCTGATCACCCCCTTCGTAGGAGATGTCTTTAGGTACACAAACTCCCCAACTTGGAACTCTAGGTCCTTCCTTCGAGTATCAGCTCCTCATCACCTATTTGTGCTAGCTTAACACGATCAACTAAATCATTGGAAACAACCAAATTTGCCAGCAAGCCTGTTAGTTGCTCCACCCGGTTGATAGCTACCACTTCTGCTGACATGGCCCAAAGTCTAGCTAGCTGCTGACTTTTGTCCACTTTGCCCTTCCGACTCAACGCGTCGGCTACCACATTCGCTTTCCCTGGATGGTATAAGATTTGGAAGTCGTAGTCCTTCAAATATTCTATCCACCGCCTCTGTCGAAGGTTAAGGTCATTCTGGGTGAAGATATACTTCAAACTCTGGTGGTCAGTGAAGACTTCGAACTGGGCTCCATACAAGTAGTGTCTCCAAATCTTCAGGGCAAAAACCACTGCTGCCAGTTCCAAGTCATGGGTTGCATAATTTTGCTCATGAATCTTCAATTGACGAGAGGCATAGGCCACCACCATACCTTCTTGCATAAGGACGCATCCTAAACCCAACCGAGACGCATCACTGAAGACTACGAATCCTTCATTACCATTTGGCAGGGTCAAGACTGGTGCAGTTGTTAAACTCTTCTTTAGAGACTGGAAACTCTCCTCACACTTACTACTCCATTCAAACTTGACTCCCTTCCTTGTGAGTTTGGTCATCGGCGATGCTACTAAGGAGAAGTCTTTAATGAATTTCCTATAGTAACTCGCTAAACCAAGGAAGCTTCGATATCAGTTACTGCTTTCACTTTTGATGGATCCACTGCAATTCCAGCCTTTGAGACAATATGACCAAGGAAATTTACCTCCCTCATCCAGAAGTCACACTTTGAGAGCTTGGCGAACAGTTGATGTTCTCTCAGAACTTGAAGAGTAATAGACAGGTGCTTCACATGCTCTTCTTCATTATTTGAATAGACCAGAATGTCATCCACAAATACGATAATAAACTTGTCCAGGTATGTGTGGAATACTGTGTTCATGAGTGACATAAAGGCCGCTGGTGCATTTGTTAGACCAAAAGGCATAACCAGAAACTCATAATGTCCATATCGAGTTCGGAAAGCCATTTTCTGTATGTCCGACTCATTTACTCGCAACTGGTGATAACCAAACCGCAAGTCTATCTTAGAAAATATTCTGACTATTTTTAGCTGATCAAACAAGTCATCAATCCTCGGTAAGGGGTACCGATTCTTGACTATCACTTGATTGATTTTTCGATAGTCAATACACAGTCGAAGTGATCCATCTTTCTTCTTCACAAAAGAACAAGGGCTCCCTAGGGTGAAGTACTTGGTCTGATGAAACCTACCTGCAACAACTCCTCTAGTTGACTCTTCAACTCCTTGAGTTGTGCTGGAGCCATGCGGTATGGTGCTTTAGAAATTAGTGTTGTTCTAGGTGCTTGGTCAATGGCAAACTCCACTGCCCACTTAGGAGGTAACCCTAGAAGTTTGTCTAGGAATACACATATTCTCAGACCGAATTCTCCCCTGAACCAACTTGGTAAACGCCAGTGCTTTCTTCTGACAACTGGCTCTGGAAAATATTGTCTATTGAAAGCTGCCACAAATTCCGCCCACGTGATGGAAGAAATCTCACGTCGATGGAATGAGGTTTTCTCCATGGATTTCCACCAGTAAGATGCTTCCTCTTGAAGCATGCATGTTGCCAATCTCACTTGATGGCAGTGGGGCACAGACCGAGCCCTAAATGCTTTTTCGGTAATGTCAATCCAGCTCTCTGCCTTCATTAGATCGGTCCCTCCAATAAATACCTCAGCTCCATTCTTTCTGAACTTTTTCACAGTGTAGCGGTCACTATCATCAACCGCTGGTGGCAGCACTTGTCGGACTACCGGTGGCACTGGGTTTGGACGCTCCCATTGCTCGCCCGGGTCTGCTAACCCTGCCCACCCCGGACTGACCACCATCTGGGGTGATTCTGGGACCCACTGCTGAGTTTGAGGCTCCATTCGCTTGCCACCACTCCTGGTAATCTCTAAACAATATTTTGAACCACAAAATTTGTATTTTCTAAAGCCTGTACTAGTCCCTGTATGGCTGTCAGGATCTGGGCCAACACATTCTCATGTGTTTGAATTTGACTGAGCAGATCGATTTGACTGTCTACAAGTGCCTGCCATCTGAAACGTCGAACCATCATGGTTCATTTATACGTTCTTGTTTCAGTTTTGACTTAGGTTTATTAGCGAATGAACTTTGTTAATTAATAACACAACACATTGGGAAAAGATAATTATTGGACTGTTCAACAAGGTACTTGAGTCATAAAATGTGAGCTAGTGGGAAACCAGGCTCTGTTACCACCTGTAACAACCCGCCCGAACCAGACTGGGTGTTACTTAAAAATATAGGTAATGTAAATGTAACATTCCTAGAACATGAATTGAAATACAGCAAATAAGTCTCGCAACATATAATATGAATCATAACAATAAATCATGTTCTCTAAAATATAAAATAACTGTCCCACAGTCTCAGACCATTTCCCATAGCCACATTTATAACACAAGAGAATAATAAGGAAGTCCAATTTTTATTATCGATTCACCATACCTAGGTTGGTAAAAGAACCACCAACCACACTTCTATTCTTCAGTCCAATGCTGCTCACCTGCGGAGGCAATTCCGCGTTAGTGATAAAACCACTAAGCCTCATAATTAAATGAAACAAGTCAATATAATCCCTATTATCATTTCACCGTCTTTATTATTATTATTACACAAGTCTTTAGTAATTATCTCTCAAGCTCATTCTGAGATTAGTAAAAGTCTCTCAGGTCATTCTGAGATTAGTAATTTGTCCCTCAGGTCATTCTGAGATTCGGTGGTCTCCCAATTTATTTTGAGATTAGTCATGGTCTCCCAGTTCATTCTGAGATTAGAAATTGTCTCCCAGCTCATTCTGAGATTAGGTGGTCTTCTAATTCATTTTGAGATTAGTCATGGTCTCCCAGTTCATTCAGAGATTAGATATTGTCTCCCAGCTCATTCTGAAATTAGAGTGGTCTCCCAATTCATTTTGAGATTAGTCATAGTCTCCCAGTTCATTCTGAGATTAGAAATTGTCTCCCAGCTCATTTTGGAGATTAGGTGGCCTCCCAATTCATTTTAGAGATTAGTCATGGTCTCCCAGTTCATTCTGAGTTTAGAAATTTTCTCCCTGCTCATTCTGAGATTAGGTGGTCTCCCAATTCATTCTGAGATTAGTCATGGTCTGTCGGCTCATTCTGAGATTAGAAATTGTCTCCCAGCTCATTCTGAGATTCAGTGGTCTCCCAATTCATTTTGAGATTAGTCATGGTCTCCCAGTTCATTCTGAGATTTGAAATTGTCTACCCATCTCATTATGAGTATTAGGTGGTCTCCCAATTCATTTTGAAGATTAGTCATGGTCTTCCAACTCATTCTGAGATTCGAAATTGTCTCCCAGCTCATTATGAGATTAGTGCCAACAAGGCTACCGGTTTGGGAAAATACGACATTTCATATAGTTATACAAGTTTGGGGAAGTACAACATTTTATATAGTTATACCAGTTTAGGAAAATACAACATTTTAAATAATTATATCATGACAATACAACATTTCAAATAATTATATGGACACACATAGTAATTTTAAAGGTGCGGCCCTGTGTCGGACTAAGTCAATTCCTTGACCCTGATTGCGTTACAGTGCATGGTGGTCGAATCTAGGCTCAGGCCGACCAGTGCTATCAAAAGGGGAAGTACAACATTTTAAATGATTATATGGACTCTGGATATTTCGAACTCGTAGCTGCGACCAATGATCCTAATCTGAACGAGAATATAAAGTTATACATAAGTATAATTTTATTCGAGTAGAAATGCATGCAACTAAATGTTTAATATATATATCATTATTAAAATTTTGACAACATATCATGTAACAATTCAAAAATATTAAATATCAAATTCTCAACAAATCTAGTGAGATAATTAATTATTCATGTGATATAATCATTTATGTTCTACTTTACATTTTAAATTAATAATCTAAATCATAATTAATAATTAACAAATAATAAAATAATTATCAACTTATAAACAAATATCTAATGACTATTATTAGTATATATTTTTGAGACGATAATTACTTAACCACAATCTTGATAATACAGTTTACGGTTTTAAATCTTTAATCGCTATCCTTATTCATACCAATTTAGTTAAATAAGTTGTAAGATTAAATTATTTAAAATAATTTGCATTATTCTAATTTAAAAATATTATTAATACAATTATTTTAAACTATTCTGATTCAATAAAATTTCAAACTTTATTTATTTTCATTATGTTATTGAGGTTCAACGCTAGTGATTGCTACCCGACTATAATTTAATAACCCATTTTCTATATTACTGACTTGTTATTAAAATAATCACTATATTTACCTAATATTAAATTTAATATATTAAAGGTAAAATCTTTATTTTTTTAATTACTTATCATTGTCCGATTTAATTTAATCGCTTGTTGTGTGCCGATTAATTATCTAATGTTTATCATTACTCTATTTTTATTACTTATGTCCATGTCAATTTTGTCCAATAATTAGTTAGTTTTTTATCTTTAACCCATAACCCATTAGAATAATTATTTTTAATGATTTATTACGAGTTAGTTTTATTTTTAACTCCCGTCGATATTGAGTCAAACCATATTTACTAAACTGCCATCTTCTTCTTCCCCAAGACCATCTTCTCTTCTCCTACCTTCTTCTTTGCATTTGACCAGACCTTTACACCACCACTGGTCACATCCTTCCTCAAAACACCAGCAACCCAATTGAACAACAATATAAACATCCCAACAAGACATCAACAACAACATAAAAACAGGCAAAGATGAAGCCTAACGTCCTTGTTTTACAGCAGCTATCCAAGGTGACGTCCTGCACCAAACCAAGCCTGATATCTTCCTCTTCAACCCAAAGACAGACCACGTCCATCCTTACCAATCCAATTGGAAGCATAAAGCTTGTGCTTACAGCAACTATCCACATCAATTCCATTCTGCACCTAGGCGAGCAACTCCGGGAACACTTCCCTTCTCCCTACACGACAACCCAACGTCAGGGCCAAGTGTTGTGAGCATGCACAGCGTGAGTCTTTGGCCAGCAAACTGGCTTGAAGTCTGGAATCTCCCACAGTGTCGCACACTACAACTCCGCCCATAACCACTGAAATTCTGCCACCCAACAGAACCAGAGACAAGGCGATGCAACCCACCGAGCCAGAGAGGTCGTCGGGGTGTGAGGGCTGCCTTGAAATCTTTGTTTACAGTCGCCTATCATTGCCCAACTTCAGACCCGTCGGCCATGGCGAAATTCCATTTTCTAGTTTAGTTTTAGTTGTTATTGTTGATTTCAGACTTTAATTCTCATGTTTATCAATCTTATTATAAATTAAAAAGACATATGAATGAAAGAAAATGAAGAACAAGGAGATAGGAAAGATACCCAAGCAAGGAAGAAACATGATGTCCCTACACCCGTATGTGAAAAATGTTGTCCTCTTTCAAAATTTATAACAATGAAAATGACGGCTAGGGTATGTGAAAACACCCGTCTTTCACTTAACTAGGTAACCGGGTAAATAATAAAATATAATTGTTAACCGGGTAAAGAATATAACATGTTCGGTCCTTTCTGGGCCGAGTTGAATATATTAATTTTTTTCCACTTTTTTGTCCACAGTCCTTACAGGCATGAAGATAGAAAACAACAATTAAAGTCAACAAGTTTTCTTAATTAAAATGGATCTGGGATGGATCATTTCACTTAGTTAATAAGTATCTCATTTTATTGTGTTAATCAAGTTACTGATAATTGTAGTCGATATTTAGGGAAATAAAATTAATTGTAAAGTGGGCTTCCACATCCTATTACAACTACCCTAGCAACTTTTTTCATAATCATGTGCAAACAAAACTAGGTTGGTTCGTAACGATCAACTCCCTTATATAAATATCTATGATTCTAATGCTTTCTTACAGCTAGAACCATAGTGCACTTCACCCACGTACATAAACGATCTACCTATTCGTAGATCTCGACCGAATCTCTTGATCATGTAAAAGTTAGCTACTCTTTTGAAGCAGTGAGAACAAGTATGAAGTAATCAACTCACAAGATAACTTCAACAAGATATATTATATATCAATCAAGGTCCATCATACACCTATATCACTTTATGTTTGCTCCATGTAAGAATAATAGTACATTAGACAATATTGAAAAGAGAAGGATAAAGGTTATGCAAATGTGTGGCGATGAGGCACTGACGTGAACTTCTCTTCAATAGTGTTACTTTTTTGTAACTTGACTTTCATTGATTTTTCTTTGTAGCCTTCAACTCTTCCCGCAGATTGGCAATGTAGAACTTTAGAGTGAATGGTGAAGAGAGGAAGAATGAGTTTTCTCCTCTACAAGCCTCTATATGAAAAATGGTCCCTTTGTTTACTGCATATGAGGGTATTTATAACCAATAGAGGGGGGAACTCCTTGTCAATACAAAAGTTTCTTTGGTAGTTTCCTTCCTCAAAAGTAATGTAGGTGTTGACTCAATCATTCACTTCATATTGTTTTCTCCAGCTTTGTTCCCTTAACCCCTCCTTGTCTCGTCATGACTTGTGGACTTGGTGGAGTTGTCTCATGGGATTCAAATTTTCCCAATTAGAGTGGCATGCAAAGCTCAATAGTGGAAACTTCATTGCAACTTCCTTCCTCCTGGTGCAAGTGAGTTTCTCTCCCTTAATTATTGGCATTAGGTAGAGATGTTTCTTTCATGGTCAGTAAGGTGGAAGGGCTTTTAAGTGGAGACTTGGGAGGATTAGGTAGATTTGTCTAGCAGTGGGGAGCGGGTGCAGAAATGTGCATATTTTATACTAGTCAAAAGCATGTATAGAGGGGTGTAGGTTTGATCATGTGTATGTTTGATCAAGTGCTCCGAAGTGGTCCACCCTAGGTTGGTAAAAGAGTAATTTGATCCTACCTTGCAAGTGTACATGAGTCTTGTCCTAAATCCTTCAAAACAAAGTTCTTTATTTACAATTGTCTACATATTTATTCATATTTCTAATGTTTCAAAAATTTTAAATTTCTACTAAAAATGCTAAGAAAAATAGTATTAGCGAATGGAAATAATGTTCAATTTTTTTAAAAATATTATCTTAATTTACGAAGTATGAGAGGTCAGGTTTGATCATGCCCAAATGTCAGTGAATCACCACATATGATCCTGCAACGATGGCATAATTGATTGCGGTTGTAACACCCCAAATCTGGTTCACGCTCGGGAACCGAACCGGAATGTCACTAGTCCCGGTTAGGTCGGCTAACCTCAACCCAACCCATGTGGATCTACTCTCGGCGTCTCAAGATGGAAGATGTCAATCGCTATGCATGGATGAATGCACAAAAATAAACCTAACATGCTACTACATAGATGACATGGCAACCAATTTGCATACCAAAATACTTACAATAAAATCGATAAAATTTGTAAAATAAAATGGACAGAGTCTTCCCTAAAAGTGCAATTAAGGGCCACCTTGTCAAATCAACATGTATACGTATATAAATAATTAATAAAACATTCATACAATAAATTCATTCAACTGTATAATTCATTTCTGTATTGAGTCTTGACTCAACTGCTGATTTACCTTCATCTTACTTAACTGGGTCTTGACCCATCTATGCATTCTATTCACATTTCTCATTAATTTTGGGCCTTGACTTACTTGTTGTACTTATTCAATGTCTAAACATATTTATTAACATGTCATCATTAGCAATCTTTCTACTGCAACATACATCATATCACACCACATCATCATGTATTGCATTTCATTACATCATCCTCAAAATATTAAACATGCTATCATCTGACAAGTGTGTATGCAAGAGATGTCATTGCTCCTCCATCCAGGCTGGCTCATCCTACTCATGATCATCACCTACATATATTATAAAAACACGTCAGTAACGAGTGTTCAATCTAATATCAAACTGGCTATGAGAGCAAACTCTCATATGAAAGAAAACATTCATATACTTCTTGTGAACTCTCTGAAGGGCACCTAGTGAGGAGCCACTAGGCTGCAGACCTGGTAGCATCCTGAACTGACTGTTTCTTGCTATCTGCTCTCGACATTTTCTCATTTCATTTTCTGGTCCCTCGGGACTACTAGTATATCCTAAGCCCTCTCCTTACCTCCATAATTCTCCTAGCCTTAAGCACGAAGACCGAGTACTCTTAGACAGTCACCTTTAGTACCCTTTGAACCACAAATCCGGACATGCGCTGTACTAAACAGTACCCGTAAACCTCCACGTTTCTCTAGGTGTGAGGAACTCAAAACAGGAGTTGTCAGGATCCCTCAGGATTGGAATAGCCCGCTCACTAATCTAGAGCCCGCTTTGACTGGCATGTGCACCCACTCATGGTACGTACAAGTCGGTTTTCCCATCTCTCGTCTCACTGAAAAACTCAATAAAACTATATATAGGTCTGGGAAGAGATTTATATAATAGGCCCGAAGGCAACTTGTAGTGGATCTTGTTTTCGAAAACATACTCGAGGGATCTCATCGTCGAGGGTTACTAATCTAGAAAATTGATCGATTAAATGACCCGGGTTAAGTGGGATCCAATAAAATGCTACTTAACTCGTCCTGCAAGTAATAAAATAATACACAATAGAATAGAGCATAAAATAGGAAACGAGTCCTAAACGGACCTGGTAGAAGCTCCGAGCATGTCCTCGTGCCTAGGCGGCAAGCTCCTACTTTGTACCTACACATCAAGACTAAATACTAACGCCCAGTATAATGCATGAATGCTACACTCCTCATCAATCCATACAAGACAACATCTATTTACATGCATTTAAATTCAAACTCTAATTCATTATTATCATCCGTTAACATGTATTTAAATTTAAATCAACACCTATTTACAATCACACCAAAATCATAAAACAATCAAATAAAATTGGATAAATCTCTATACCTAATCATCAATCATGTGGTGACGGCGATAAGTTGTGGCCAGCTCGAATGAGGATCATGGGGGAAAGGGAAGGGAGCACAAGAAGAAGGAAGTTGGGTGAAAAGGATGGTGGCTGCTGGATGGTGAGAGTGTCGAAGGTGTGGAATAAGTATCAGATGTCAGGGGAAGAAAACAAGTGGTTAGTGTGAAAAATGAGTGGTTGGGGAGAAAAGCATGAATGGTCGGTGAGAAAAACAATTGGTTCGTGAGAAAAACGATTGGTTCGTGATAAAAACGAATGGTTCATGAGAAAAACAAATGGTCCGTGAGAAAAACAAATTGTCGGTGAGAAAAAGGAATGGTCGGTGAGAAAAATGAATTGTTAGTGATAAAATGAATGTTTAGTAAGAAAAATGAATGGTCGTCTCGTAATTAAAACTTGACTCGACTCTAACTCGAGAAAAATGATACTAACTCGTAATAAATCTAAAAAATTCTACAAAAGGGGAAAATCCCATAAATAAAATACACATGAAAATGTCATAATTACATGCTTTATAACTAATAACCTACTGAAACTGCCCGTAACGCTTCCTAATATGTTGTTCAGCCTAAAAATAATTTTGTGATCTAATTAAAATAAATAAAGGAAAATCTGATGTACTCTCATATATTATGATAACTCATTTTGCAACTGTCTTACTAACGTTATTATCATATACTTGGGCACACATGACTCTCATGGTTCATAACACAAGACCGGTCTTGGCTCTATACATGTGTTCTGAAATTGAGCTGACTGAAAATAACGGTCGAACCGACCTGTTCAGACTATAAAACGCTACCTCGAATCATGCATTTTATAGTGGTGGTGGTTGGAATCAAATGGCTGGAGGATGGTGAACACGTCCACGGGGAGCGAAATCAAGCCCAAAAGGCTGCTTGCTAGCACCGATGGAAGCCCGAGCAAGTACAGACAATCGATGGTGCTTCAAGGCTAGGCAATGGTTAGTTTTTAGAGACCACGTAAGGATGACGGTGCCAAGGTGGTAAACATTGGCAATGACAATCATGGCTGTAGTGTTTAAAATAATTAATCAAAAGAACAAACCATTACTTGATAAAATATTTAAAATAATAAAATAAATAAAATAGTATCTTGAGTATGCATAGATTATAATAGAGCCAGACCTTCTCAACATCTATATAACAGGAAGTCCGTAGAATTATAAATATATATCCAAGTCCAATCTATTAAATCAGAAACCTCATAATAATCTTCAGATCTAATTGTCCTTATTACATGAAAATTTAAAGAGCCTAATATAGTAATGAAAATAAATCTATTGTTGTACATCCATCCCTTCGTGCTCCAGACCATCTCACCTGCTAATTTGCGTACAACTATAAACATTATCTAGTGCACACTAGGTAACTAGTACCTAGTCATCTACTTATATATGTAGTAAACAATAATAGAAAAATCTAAATGAGTCAAATAAATAATAATAAGGTAAACAACAATGTATGAGTTCACATTTTCATCATGTACATTTTTACATAATATTTTGGATAAATCATAACTATAGGCAAGAATAAATAAGATTATGTTAACACATTATGAAACCATATTAGATTCATTAACTATTTAATTAATCTAATTTCGACTGAGGTAGAGTATGACTACCCTTAGTAGCCTTCACTCTTTCATCTTTATAGTTCTAGAATTTACTAACCTTTGTATTACTTTATTCTTTATTTATCTCTAAGTGAGAGGTGCCACCCATTGTAGTGATTTGGTCCATCTAAATTGTCTTAATTTCACACCTTTGTATTGTATTTTTACATTTTGACATGTACCATACACATCATCAACTTATCTTTTCACAACAACAAAATAAGAGGAAATAATTATAATCATCGACCTTTTCTTAGTCATAAATGTTACTCATCAACCATGAGCAAATTATGAGTTTGCATCTCCCTTTGGTTTCACATGATGATCAGTCATACAACCCTTTAAATAAGATCCCACAAATAATCATAAGCACTACAAGTGTACAGTGACCTTCCCAACTCTAGCATTGACTAGTGTGGTTGCTTAGAGTTTTATCGGTGCGACGCATTCGTTTAACGGATTTCTCTTAAAACCTTGTGTTTTAGTCTCCATTTTATTTCTCAAGCACATTGCCTAACATCTATTAGGTTTTACATCTTTTCAAATTTGTCCAATCTCGATTCGACTAAACCGTTTAATCGCATAGTGAACAATATGAAGATCATAAAACCAACATGTTAACCATCATTATAGCATGTATTTAACATCATACAATCATCAAACAATGATTATCTAATCATAAGCATGGCATACAAACAACACAGTATTGTTATAACTCAAGAAAACTATGGTTTTATACCTCTAAATTTGAAAATTCATAATTCCAAGGATTCATAACCAAATATTAAGAAATTTTAGGAGAAACAACTAGATATCATGTGGCTTTGAATGCAAAAATAATTACCTAAATCAAAATTCTACAGCCTAAGTTAAAACCGATTGAATCTGGGCTAAAAATAAGTTTTTTCAAATTGGAATGTTTCATATTGGCCACCTTCTTCTCCAATTTACTTTCTAATTCGAGTTTTGTGATTTAGTTTAAGGATCAAACAATGTCGAAAATTTATGAAATACTTACCATTGCCCTCTAACACCTTAATTAACATTCTTCTAAAAGGATTTTCAATTTAGAAGCCTACCTTTTATTTAACACCTTTCCTAGAATAAAACATGATAGCATGCCATTCACTACCAATCACAACAATTCATCACATCACATTTTTTTCAATCTATTTGACAGGTAAATGTGTCCTACATATATAATATAAAAAAGTCAGTAACGAGTGTTACTAGTTCTAAAATAATTAATAATCAAACTAGCACAGGAGAGATGTAAAACCCATGACTCGAGTCAGGGTTTTATAGTCGTTAGTTGGTCGGTTTGACTGTGGTTTGAGTTGGTTCAGCTTTCAAAACACGTGCACGGGGCTGAGGCCGACCGTGTGCATGTTCTATGACGATTCATGTACACCCATGTATCGATGATAGCGTCAAATACGCATCACTAGACTAAGTTATCAGTAGATATGAAAGTATATAGTTGATGATTTTATTTTTTATATAGTAACCGTAGAATTAGTTTAGGCCGAATAACGCATTAGGATGCGTTAGATTGTATTCAGCTGGGTTATTAGCTACACATCATGCCATTTGGATGTTGTGGTGTTATGTTTGATTTTTGGGATTTTTCTCAACTTTTCTGGATTTTTCTAGGATTTATTCCGAGTTAGTTATATTCTTGACTCGAGCTAGTGTCGAGTCAAGTTCTATTTACAAGTTTGCCACTCCTATATTTCTCATCTCCCTCCCCCAAACCCCTGACGTCTTGACCACCCCAAACCCTAGCTGCCGCCCTTGAGGTTGTCGCCACAGCCGCGACGCCACCTCGCCGCTGATCGATGGCGCCCAGCCCGGCCATGCCGACGCCTTGTCACCTCGACTACACCCAGCCACTATCCAGCCGTCACGACTCCGGAAATCACCCACGATTTCATGGTCATTCCCGACATGATTCCGCCGCCATTTTCGTCGGACCACCACCGCTGTGATGTCAAAGCTCTCCCTCGACTTCCCCTACCTTTCCCCCTTACCTAGCACCACCGTCGAGGTTGACTGTGGGTCTGATCGGAGAGAACGACCACCCAAACTGAACTCGACGCCGCCATCGGTGGTCATCGCCGCCACGGCTGCCCTTGTCATCACCACCATTGGGTCAAGCTCCCTGAGACGGTGCTAACCCTTACCTCTAATTGCCCCACCGCTGCAGTCGCCAGAAAACTGCCTGCTCGCCTTCACCGCCTTCGTCCTTCGGCACCAATTTCAATGCCGATCACGAGGTGGTTTTTCCTTTTTTTTAGTATTATTATATGCATGTTGTGGTCATGGTAGCATATTAGAATTAATTTTATTAACTTCATGATTTTAGTTTAATTAGTTGTGAATTATGACAAACATGATATGATTAGCATAGATTGTGTTGTGTGATGTAAATGCTCACTAATGAAATTGTTGGTAAACCACTGAATAGTTAATTAAATGTGTGTTAGCTAGTTAATTTATGAATTTGCATGATTAAGGTTTTGCATGCTAGTATTAAGTTAAACAGATTAAATTGATTAAACCATTGTGACCTATTAGAATAGGTCTGTTTTGAAATTGGAATTAAAAAAGCTAGGTAAAAAGTAACGTATGAAATCATAAACTTATTAACTTGCTTGACAATTAGAGATTTAGTGTGATTGTTAAGATGATTGTCATGTTTGATTAGATTCATGTATGAATGTGGATATATTAGTTATATAGGCATGCATCATATATTTATGGGCGTTAGTAAATAGTTATGTTCATGTAGGTTCATTGTAGAAGCTTGCTGTTTAGGTACGAGGCTGCGCTTGGAGCTTCTGACAGGTCTGTTAGGACACGCTTCTCAGGTTTTATCGCTCTACTCTATGGGTGATTTGATTTATTGATCGTAGGACGTGTCACGTGGATGATTTATCGGACCCCACCTACAACGGGTTATCTGGTCGATTGTTTTCGGAATTAATAACCCTCGAGGATGAGATCCCTAGAGCTTTTTTCAAAAATAAGACCCATCTCAAGTTGCCTTCGGCCTTATTATAATAAATCCCGACCCAGCCCTATAAATAGTTTTATTGAGTTTTCAGTGAGACAAGAGAAGATGAATCGACCTACACGTACCATGAGCAGATGTCGTGCCAGTTAAAGCGGGCTTTGGATTAGTGAGCCGCCTATTCCATTCCCGAGGGATCCTGACAACTTTGCATTTGAGTTCTTCACATCCGGAGAACGTAGAGGTTTACGGGTACTATTAAGTATAGTGCATGTTTGGACTTGTGGTTTAGAGGGTACTAAAGGTGCATGCCTATGAGTACTTGGCCTACACGCTCAAGGGCAGGAGTAATATGGACGTTTGGAGAGTGCTGAGGATAAAATTTTTATGCAAAGTACTGAAAAAGAAGTGCCAAGAGTAGCACAGTGCCAGATAGGTAGGGATGCTGTTGAGTCAGCTACTCAACGACTCCTCTGTAGGTGCCCTTATGAGAGTTCTTGAGGAAGATATATGATTGTTTGCTTTTCATGAGAGTTTGCTCTCATGTTCCAGTTTGATATTAGTTATTTCCGGACCAGTGACACCTGTTGCGATGTTTTCCTACTATATATGTAGATGAGGAAGATGAATGGAGTATGCCAGTTTTAACGAAGGACTAGTGTTTGCATTGCACATATATACCTAGCGCCGCATTGAATTTTGCGTAAAATGTGATGTGATTGGCTCATGTTGTGGATTTACATATTGGGGTATATTGGTGTATATATTCATGTGTTTGTGAGGCTCGTATGCCTTGTTTTAGAAATGCTTGGAAATGTTTTGAGAAAAGCTCTAATGATGTGCTATGCTGAATTAAAAGGAACCAAATGAGCTGAGTATAAATTGGAGGTGGGCGAGACGCCGATTACAAAATGTGTGGAGGTTTTGGAACCCTATTGTGATGTAAATTATTGTTTTCATATATATTATATTGTGTCGTGTTTTAACAGGTCGTCCCCTTATTGCACTTTTAGAGGAGGCTGTGTCCATTTTATTCTAGGATTTTCTATGAATTTCATTGCTATTTTGATTATTTTGGTGCGTGGCTGTTATCATGACATTCATGTAGTATCCTACTAGGGTTTTGCATCTTATTCATACTTTGTTTGCGCATTAGCGGCGTGGTCCATCTTGAGACGTTGAGAGGGTTATGTCGTAGCCGTTTAGGTTTTGGGTCAGCCAAATTAATCGGTTTACAAGTAGTTCGATCCTTTGTAACAATTCCGGTCCGGGTTGAGAGTGCACCGGATTGGGGTGTTACAAGATTGGTATCAGAGCCAACTCTTGATCAATTAAGATGGAAGATGCCATTACAGGTCATGTGTGTGCAAGGCTACTCCGAGTCAAGCTAGCAGGTATGTTTTCTTCATTTACTCGTTTTAGTTTATAGATTTCTCACCACGTAGTTGAAAGACAGTGTGCACAGGTTTGATTAGTGAGTGTCAGTCACCATGGTTAGAGCAATTTGCAGGACTCAGACTAGGGATCCATCTCCTTCTACTCCCAGGCATACTAGCCCAAGTCGTGCACCCAACGAGTTAGCATCTAGTAGGCAGAGAGAGCTCAACCACTGTTAGGAGAAGCCAACGTGCGTGCCTCAACTAGCCATCGTAGTTCTCATAGTCGCTAGACTGAGAGAGATGCAATCATTACCCAATTGGTAGCGACACAGAGGTAGATACAAGAGAGCCAGGAAGAGTTCAAGAGAGAGCTTCGTCAGATAGCCCTCTCCATAGCCTGAGTTGAGAAGAGGCCGTTACGAGATGACGGAGCATGGGGAGAGGCCGCTTCTCCCATGGGCTACCCACCGTCACCTCCTCCTCCATCAGCGCAACAGGGGACCATCTGTAAAACCCACGATACGAGTCAAGGTTTTATATTCAGAACCGGTCGGTTCGACAGTTATTATTGAGTCGAGTCAGTTTCAAAACACGTGCACTTAGCCGACGCCATTCGCGTGTATGAGCTATGAGGGTCATGCGTACCTAAGTATACGATGATAACGTCATGAACACAGCAGAAAAGAATGAGTTATTAGAGTATATGAAGGCATGCAATTTATATATATTTTTATTATATATATAGTGGATTGTAGATTTAGTGTTAAGCCGTTTATCGCGTTAGGATGCATTACGGGCAGTTTGGGTGGGTTGATAGTCTTAGAGCATATCATTATGATGTTTTAGTGTTTGTTTGATTTTATGGGATTTTTCCTGATTTTTATGGATTTTTTAGAATTTACTTCGAGTTAGTATGATACTTGACTTGAGCCGGAGACGAGTCAAATATTATTTACGAGTTTGCCACCCAACTAAGTTTTCACCCCGACCTATTCTCCCCCACGCCCAAACCCTAACTGCTGTGCCGCCCCTGTTTGCGCGCCACCGCCGCCATGGCCGACGTTGCACGGCCTCCGATCGACGCCGCCCAGCCCTGCCACAGCGTCGCCCTACCGCCCCGACCAGGCCCGGCCATGAGCTGGCCGCCCCGACACGAAGAAGCCGCGCCTTTGCATCATGCTTCCGTCGCCAATCGCGCCACCGGGCACCGTCGCTGCCACGATCTAGCAGTTGATCGATTTTGATCGTAATTGTGATGGTGTGTAATTTATTTTGCATGTCATCCATGTAGTATCATGTTAGGATTTTGTGCATTCATCCATGCATGACGAGCAATATCTTCATCTTAAGATGCCGATAATAGATACGTGAGTTGGGTTCGGGT
>JAURVB010013799.1:0-100621 GCA_033002965.1 Piper betle | reverse complement strand
ATAATACTTCTAAAGAAACGCCCTAGAGGTTGTCTCAAAGCATCTAGCATAAAGTTTGAGAATTCTGTCATTAAAGAAGTGAACAGTTGAATCTAAGTTTTGACAATAATCACCTAGAACTCTCTAAATCACTTCTTTTAACATAAAAGCTTAAGTTACAAGTTTAAGGAATACCTTTGTATATGTGTCAGTAAATGTTAGAATTTATACAAACTCCTCATTTTCATAGGGCATTTTCCTAACCTAGGGTATTTTCTTATCCTAAAGTTGGTTTGGTTATAAAACTTTCCAAAATTATAGAAAACATCAAGAGCTTACTATCAACTTAAAAATCACTTAAATTGAGGTTATCTACAAGAAATTATAGCATTTCATAGTTTGAAGAATATTTTAACAAGTTGTCCGACGTAGAGTTTGGCAACAGATATTAAATTAATAGACAAGATCGTGGATTGGTAGGAAGTAGTAAATCCAGATTGAGTGCACAAGTATGATTGGCATGAGGTCGACAAATTGTTCGGCAGCCACACTATAATACTCCAAATCTGGCTTACTAGAGAATCAAACCACAATGGTATAGGTCACTCGTTTAAGTCAACTAACCCAAAACTAACTTGAATGGATCTACTTTCAGCGTCTAAAGATGGAAAATAAATCTCGTAATGCATGCATGGGATGAAAGGAACCCTAACATGATATTACGTGAATGACATGACAAACAATTCA
The DNA here is from genome assembly GCA_033002965.1 of Piper betle. Lineage (NCBI taxonomy): Eukaryota > Viridiplantae > Streptophyta > Magnoliopsida > Piperales > Piperaceae > Piper > Piper betle. The sequence goes on along the minus strand of JAURVB010013799.1, from coordinate 99,895 downwards.
CACTAAAAAATAATTACTGACAAAATCGATAAAAATTTTAAAATAAAATGGATAGAATCTCCCTTAAAATTGTAATAGGAGATCAACTTGTCAAAACAACTTTATAGATACATATAAATAAAAACATCACACATAATACAAAATATTTATTTCAGAACATAACGACGTCATATCATCACAATTATAATCATAATCTGGGTCTCAATCCTTTTGTTCATTTCATTTATCATACTTATCATATTCACAATATCATGTTCATAAATTGGGTCTTGATCCATATGCAGATTTCATTTGATACACTTATTATATCATTTAACATCAAACATTGCATTATAAACTAATACATCATAATCAAAATACTACAGTCCAATATATCGTCCTAGGTTGATGTGTGTGCACATAGCAGTCACTGTTCCTCTGTCCAATTGACATATCAAACCCCTACTTTTTACCTACATATTTAATAGAAAATTATCAGTAACAAGTATTATTGGTCTAAAAATTAACAAACTGACAAATAAGAGTTGGCTCTCATTTTGAAGAAAATAATTTTATAACTTTTGCTGAACTCTTATAAGGGTATCTACTGGTGAGCCATTGGGCTGCAGACCCAATAACATCCTGAACTGATTGGTTTATTGATGTCTCTCTAGACATTTTCTCATTATTTCTTTTCTGTCCCTTTAAACTATTAGTATATCCTAAGCCTTTTCATTTCCTCCATATATCTCCTGGCCCTGAGCATGAAGGCCAAGTACTTTTAGGCAGTGGCCTTTAGTACCCTTTGAACTACATGTCCGAACGTGTGTTGTACTAAACAATACTCGGAAACCTTCACATTTCTTCGGGTGTAAGGAAACTTAAAATGCAGAGTTGTCAGAATCCCTCGGAAATGGAACAACCTTCTCACTAACCCAGAGCCTACTGTAATTGGCACGTGCACCTACTTATGATATGTGCAAATTGATTTCACCATCTCTCGTCTCACTAAAAATTCGATAAAATTATATAAAGGTTTGAGAAGGAATTTATATCATAGACCCGAAGGCAGCTTAAAGAAGATTTTTTAAAAAACAGACTCGAGGGATCTCATCCTTGAGGGTTATTAATCTAGAAAATAGTCTTCTAAATGACCCGTGTTAAGTGGGTTTCAATAAAATACCACTTAACATGCCCTGTAGCAATAAAGCAAACTACAATAGAGTAAAATGAAAAAAATAGGGATTGATTCCTATATAGACCTGGTAGAAACTCCAAGCGAGGTCACACGCCTAGGCGGCGAGTTCTTACTCTGCACCTATACAAACAAATTAATTACTAAAGCCCATGCTAACTACATGATGTGTGCCCGGAATGGATGCGTAAAATGAATGCCATGAATGAATATGATCACAAGTATACAATGAATAGGAACACTACAAGACATGGGAACTAACCTCTAAATGTAATAACCAACATAGAGCATGTCTATTGTGAACCATGCTAATCTTTATCATCAAATCCAACTGATCCTTACCTTAGATGTATAACTCAACAACCAATAATATCTATGATAATATAACTTGCCTCTCAAACCCAGGCAAATAAAATTATTTACTAACCATCGTGGTGTAAATTATATGTATTTTTATTAATCAAGTAATAAGCATGATATTTTATTCTAAATACAACTATTAGTATGAAAATGAATTAATTCATAGTTCAAAGTTGGTTAAAGAATTACTCATATTAGCATAAATCACATCAACAAGGAATTACACTCACTAGCTCATTTCCTTATAAATTCATCAATCCTAATTGGAATATATCTTTACACATTTATATAGCAATTGTGTCGGTAATAAGTAAGTCAACATTTAATTTCCTCAATAACCCTAATCACAATTGAAGATTTAATCACTTTCCAATTTATTCGACAATAATAACGTGAACCACTTAATAAATATTTTAATTCAACTAATGAAGTTTCCACTCCTAATTACTACCAAAGATCAATGACTTCCCATATCATAATATCACAATAAACCCTCTAGCACATGCTAACTTATATTTTATGGTCGTTACATCATCAAGTAATTATCATACCATATTACATCAACTTAATTAATCAATTTCTATCAAAAAAATAATTACTTCTACTCCAAATCATGACAAGAAATAAGTAACCTAAGAATAACTCCAATTCGTCCACAACCTCCAACATAACTCGTGAGCATCTATCCTGATAAATAACGATCTAGGGCTCCCACTCATAATTCAATCACAGTGTTATCAATTACTTATAGTTGGTATCATGTTGATCTATTTAATTCAAATCACATAATTAATACCATGATCATCTAATAAACAACTTATACAATTTGGAAAACAATTTAAACATATCTTTATATTTTCCTAATTCTTGGCAACATACAAGTTTTTCACAAATTAATCATGCAATAATATCCATGATCATGAAATTAAAATCACAACAATCATATCAATAATATCATATACCAAATGCTAGCATTGACAACGGCAACAGCCGCAGTTGCTGTCAGCATGACTACTGTTTGGCCATGGGAGGACTCGGCTAGACTGGCTAGAGCACACAATCCGGTGTGAGGAAGCTTGATCAAGGCGGTGTCTGGTCGAACAATGACTAGCCAGCCACGATGGCGACAAGTTGCATGTGGCAAACAAACCGGCTCAGCTAGGAGGCCCGACTAGGTACATGGGAAGGCTCAACTACGAGGGATAAGGAGAAAGGAGGAGGACGGTCGGGTTGGCCTGGTGGGCGTCATCTGGCGATGGTGTTGACGCTGGTGGTTGCTGCATGGCCATGGCGGCGGCCCACAATAAGGTTGATGGAAAGGGTGCATCGGCGCTTGAGGTCAGGAGGGTGATAGGTCAGGAGAGATAAGGGAGAGGGGATGTCGTGGTGAGGGACAAACGTGCTTGCCAATGAAGGTGATGTTGGCCGGCAACTAGTCACCTGCGGCAGCGATGTGAAGGGAGGGTTGGTCGTTGGGGAGAAAGGGGGTCAGTCAGATGGAGGTGTTGACCACTCGGGGAAGAAACTTGCAATGACATTCTCGTAAATAAAACTTGACTTGCTCCCTATACGACTCAATACTAATAAATAAATTCTAAAAAATACAAAATAAAAATATAATAAAATACAATAAAATAAAATTATCGTGTCTAAGTCGAATGACAAACTCTAAACCCGCTAACCCATCCAAAAATAATAAATCATGCATCCTAACACAATAAATGACCTAATTCTAATTCTGCGGTTTACTAAAAATAATAAAAATTGAGCGTATTGTCATATACTTTGATAACTCATTCTACTATTATGTTATTGATGTTATCATTATATACTTGGGATACGTGTTCTTCATGACTCATAATACACGGCCGGTCTTGGCTCAGCATGCGTGTTCTAAAAATGTCTCGACTGAAAATAAGGGTCAAATAAACCAGTTTCGACTATAAAACCTTGACTCAAGTCGGGGGTTTTACACACACAGCCGAGAGAAGTTTTAAGTTGTCAAAATTAGTTTTTGGGAAGGATGATGTGGTAAATTGAAAGGCATATTGACTATTATTTTTAATTAATGCTTCTTGAGTTATAAATCGGACCTTGAGAAGTACATTTTGAGTAATTCTTGGGAGGTTTTAACCATGGAGCATTGGATTGGCATACTATATTGCTTGTAAATCTCTTTCTACCTTTATTTTCATATCTAAGAGGTATTGAATGCTTGGTGAGGTTATTTCTCATGTAATGAGCACCTTGTTATATACTCCTAGTATGTTAGGAGTTTGTGAGAGCATCTAGGCCCTGCCAGAGGTTAAATAAGGATGATTGACTGCTATTCTCCGAGGTGTGGAGTTGAATCGCACCTTGACTCTTGGGAGAGTTTGTGAAGGTATAGGCTCCTTGGCTCTTGGGAGAGCATGTAATGGAATCAATGTAAGAGAGAGCAAATCTAGACTACACTCAAACAAATTATATATCTATAAGTCCTTTGCACCCTTAAATAGATCGATGATGGATAAGTTCCCCAGAGCTAAGGAGCAATCCACCTTTATACCATGGACAAAAGGAAGCAAGCATCCTTCCAACCCACAGCAAGGCCTAAAAGCCCCACTCAAACTTCAAACATTTTGGAAGTTCACACACAAACTCAACATATAAATATTTTCTTTCAAATGCTTTAGTACATTTGTCTTAAGCTAATGGAACACTCTTAGATATGAAATTAAAGCACAAAAATGCCTATAAGAAATATGATATCAAAATAAATGCTTCATGAGGTTTCAAATATGATATCTCAAGCAATGCTTCATGACTGACCACACGAACCCCAGAGTTACTCAAAAACACTCCTAAAGATTATATATATAGCAAACAATCTCCCAGGAAGGAGAAATAACTGTTTTACCATTAAAATTGACATATCAACATCTTCAATGACTAGTTTTGGACCAAACTTGTAAAACCCTAGCCATCGGTTAGGTATTTTTGTGCCGGTTCATTGTTGATTTGATCTGAGTAGTATGTAGTCAGTTCGGCTTGACCAATCTTATGTTATGAGGACCTCATGTTTTGGTGTGTGGGCCAGACATTGCTTGTGATTGTGGCATTGCCATTGCGTTGTCTGGTTGAGCACCAACCGCTGTGCCAATTGGTTCGTGTGGTTGTTTTGGCTATTTTGATTGTCAGTAGTTAGCAGTGTAGGGCCGTGTCACATTCAGTCTGTTGCTTAGCTTAGACTTCGTAGTTGCACGACATTCCAGGCATACCTCATTCACCTTGGAGCTTACTTTAGCTAGCCCCATTCATTTTTCCTTAATATTTTTATCATTTCTCTTATTTTTTTCCCATTTTTGGAACTCAGTGCTGTGGCATGTAGTCTTTATTCTGCAAGCGTGTTCAATGCCACAACGCTCACTTATTCGCACTGCAAGCGAGATAGGCTTTAGAAAAGCCCGTTGTCCACCCTTCTTCCTCCCCACGTTTTCCCTTCGTCTTCTAGCCCTCTTCTTCTCCTTCTCATCTTCTTTCCCCCTTCCTTCTCCTCCCAACCTCCCCTCTTTGTTGTTTTCGGTTTTTCCATGAGGTACCTTCTTTTTCTTGTGATTTTTTTGTTATCGTCATCTTTTCATGTAGAATTTTTATTATGACATATAGATTAGTTGTTATTCAGGTTGTTTTCATTATTGTTGGGTGATTTACATATTGTGTCGCTAGTTTGTGAGCAAAGTTGTAATTTTTATATGTGAAATATGATAAAATTGGTAGGTTTGCTAAAAGTTGTGATTTTTACATGATTAATCACCTCTTTGATAGTAAAATGTGATAAAGTTTGTTGCCTATATTTTCATAATCCTTGCTAAACCGCAAATTTTATAACTGATAATCACTAAAATTTAACATTAATTACGGTAACAACTATGATTTAATAAGATTACAACTCGTAATTAATCTAAAAACGGGATGTGAATGAAATCTTCAATTATTTGACGACAAACCATAATTAACCAATTAAAATAAAATAATCCTAATAAGAATCCTCAATAAAAATATATAAGGGTGTCGGGTGATCATCACAATGACATCAATTTGCTTGGTCGAAGCCAACCAAACCTTGTGTGTTCAACATCCTTCAATTTTTTCTAGATCTTAAGTCTTTAGATAGTCCTCGGTGACGTTTAATGGGAATAACTAATTCAATATCTCGAGTTCTCTTTGTAATTTTACCAAGATCTCAAGTACACTTAACTTAATAGGAATCTCAAGCCAAGTTGCTCAAAATCCTTCAAGCATTTTGCAATCTCCATTGAGCTTCAAGAATTCAATTAAGGGGTTAAAACCTAAATTACTACATAATGCATCGAGATCTATTTGTATCGACAATATTGAATTTTATTGCAGAATCTTATACTGTGGTGGATATTTTACTATAATTAAGATTTTATGAAAGTATGTAGGGGATGGATTTCTGTGTATGATAGATTATGATTTCTTTGGTGGTGTACATGTGTGAGATCCTACATCGGGTCAAATATTTGTTTAATTATTTATTAAATTAAATAAATGAACCGAGATGGTTACACTGAATACATAATTAATTGAGAAAATTATTTATTTATATTGAATATTAACTAAGGAACAAGATCTTTAATTATGAAAGAGAATAAATATAATGTTGAAAAATTTTAATAAGTTGGAGATTTGGACAAACTAGACACGTAAATTTTAAAAATTAATATCTGATGCAATATGTGTTTGGAAATTTTGAATATCTATGGAAATAAACAAAACATCCTAAGGAATAAAAGAAAATAATTAGGTAAAATGGAGTTCTAGAGAGTAAGATATGACTATTTCAAGTTATTGGATAATGACATGGAATGATAAAATTGACTTTTTACGTGTCCATAAAATAGGAGAATTTTAATGCGATGAAATTATGGTGAAAAGGCAGTCTTGAAATATCATTTTGGAGATTTAGAACTCTTAATTAGGGTAGAGTTAAGAGGTAATTATCTCTTTTAGATAAATAAAAATGTATTTGGATTTTTATTAATTAATGGGAGTAAATACCTAGAATACTCAGACTTAATTGTGTTAAGTTAACTAGTATAAAATCATAGAGAGAGGTTGATCCCTCTCTCTCTACACACATATTATTGACGTCAAGAAGGGGTGAGGAGGAGGCTAGGGCTTGGTTTGGTTCGTCCTTTTTGGTTCAAATTGTTTATCAATTCATAATATTTTTACAAAATTCATGTTTAGGACAAACATGTACCATAATTGTATGAATTTTGAATGATTTCTCAAGTGGATGGATCATGGACTTTGATTGTTTTAGGGAGGATTGTGGTTTACAATGAATTCATTAGGTTTGGATTCGTTGTATATATATTTGATTAAAAAAAGAACAATTTTTTTTCATGGAATTCTTATTGTTCCAGTAGATCGACTGGTCTGTTGGCAAAGGTGTTGGGTGTAAATTCATATTTACGACAATATTTATTTGTTTATTATTGTTATATGCACTTAATGCTTTCATCACTAACGTAGAATTGCATCCATAGGTAACAACTAGCAAGAAGAGAGCTTTTGAAGGAGATAGTGGCATAGACTCTCCAATTGGACTATTAGTTATATAAGATTAATTAATTTTTTGAAACTTTTAGTATATTATTATTTGATTATATATTATTAGTACTTGAACCTGGTACGATTCATGAAAATTAGTTATTTATTACTATATTAGTCAAAATTGGATTGGATATAGTTTTTTGTTAACTATTATTGTTATTTACTGTCATGGGAAAATTATAAATAGTTGGAAAAATTATTATTGGCATTTATTGACCTACTTATTGTTGTTGTTCATGTTAGTTAATTAAGTATTAAATATTGCATGATTAGTTGTAATTTAATTATTCCATGTATTATTTTGATAGGGTTGAAGTTGTCGGACCAAAAGTGGAGCTTGGTTTGATTGTAAAATTGGGTGGGTTGTCACAACATGTCATCTCATCGAGTTGTATTAGGTTGATCTCATCCATGTGATTGAATGCATAACATTATTGATTAGGACTTAGAGTAGAGTTTGCATTACTAAGTCGTGTGGAGTTGAGCTTGTCGCAGTAGGACAAAGAGCTTCACTCCCATGTCCGTTAGGACTCTCCTTCTACTTGATCACTGATTGGCTCTATCATAGATTTGATTTTAGATGTGGGATAGAGTTAGTGGAGTTAGATCGAATCCCACTAGTTTTGAGTCATTTAATCAATTTTTAGCAATTTAATAAAACTTCAGCAGCTCAAAGTTTCTTGATGTTATTTATAAATTCCCTTCCCAAGGCTAATATGTTTGCATGTGAGAGTTTCTGATTTTTTGATGTGAGAGAGTTGGGATATGATATATGGCCTACGTCATGTACTCCTCGAACCCTAGGTGGTTTAGTGATAGAGAGTACTGCTTAACGCAATATATTTCTGAAATTTGTGACATTTGGTTTTGAACTATGCGAGTATAGTAGTGGGTGATATATGGAGGTTATGGTAAGGACATACTTATGTTATGTTATATATGTTGAGAGATCATGTTTAGCATGCCGACACTCATATTTATATATGTTGAGAGGCTTCAGGGGCGATTGAGTGAAGGAAGCGATGTGCCGACAATGATGTGGGGGCAAAGCATGAAAGGTCCTCTTTTGTTGGTATGGTTTAGCATGCCTCCCTTTTTATTGGAAATCTTGGTTAAGGATTTCTTGAAATTTTATTATTTTCCCGTAGACATGAGTATATTTATCCATCTACCAATTTGATTGTTTGCTATTAGTTATTTGAGACCTATAGTCACCTCATTACAGATGTTACACACACACACATAGTTGAGCAACTTTGAAGGTGGCCCGGCTTAGGTGAATGGATTACTCAGACTCATGGAGCTTTGGGCTACCGTGATTTTGCTCTCTGCACCTTGCTTTGCACATGTACTAATGATATCAATCAAGAGGATGGTAGCCCAGTATGATGATGACCATTTGGCCTGGTGATGATATGATATGATGGGTTTTGGCTACGAGATTTGTTTTTAATAACTACATTTTATTTGTTTTACAGACGGAATACTATAGGGTATGCAGGTCTAACCTATTTTTGTAGCTACTCTCTAAGCCCTGGAGTTCAGGAACTGAAGAAGTAATAGACCTGGTTTGCAAAACCATGTTACATGTGCGAGTCCTACGAAGCATTGAAGACCATTGGTCGGAGGACCTTTTGTGTGTTTCCTTTTGTGGGATAAAGGTCCATGTGAAGACCAAGTGAGAGGTTGTGGCTAGATGACCATAGCCTCCTCACTTGAAAAATATTGTGATAAATTTGAAATGATTCTATGATGTGCAATTGTGTGGTATATGCAAAAGTTCTACAATTATATATAATTAGGGTAATGGAGGTGACTTAGATGATCATAACCTCTTATACCTAATAATCAAGTAGCTACGGTGCATGAGGTGATGACTATAGACCATCTAACCTTGTTCCTATTATTTTTACTATAATTGTGTCATTAACAGGCTATATGTTATGGGGAATTTTTCTAATCTTCATAGTTACAGGGAAGATTCTTCCGGATTTTTCCCATAAATTGTAGTTTTCTTTGGAACTTTGGTGCACATAGGTTGTCGTTAGGCTGTTCACGGGTCAAGTTGACTCACGAGTTTTAATGAGTCGACTCGACTCGGCCCGAACTCATCATATTTATAACATCGACTCGATAACTCGATACTTACAACTCGACTCGATTTGGTGACAAATAAGTTGATCATGAATTCTATTAAACCCGGATCAACTCGACTCGATTTAGACTCGGCTTGTGACTCGATTGACTCGTAACTCGAATAGGCTCGACTCGGTATATTGCTTTCATTTCCAGGACATTTCATATACTCACTGTCAAGTTCAAACCAAATAATTTAATGGCAAACAGTCTCAATTCAATTGGCATGCCTTAAATCATTCCCAATATATACATATTTGATAGCTTTAAACACTGATAATGAGCTGTAATAAATACTTCAACACTTAAAACTACAAGCGTACATATTACAAATTATATTGAACTTCAAGCTTTTGAAAACTAGCTTTGGCCTTTAGGAGATCTCAAAAGAGCACCGTCCCTCACTCCCTCTATCAAAAGTCAAAAAAGTTGGATCTTGAAACAGGTATGAGTTCCTTTGAAGCCTTAAGCCTTTATTGACATTCTAAGTGTAATTGTTGTTTATTCTTTTCCCCCCTTTTCTGATGCACTTTCATGGTTTTCTCCACTGATTCACTAGTAGCAAATAGCACTGATTCACTAGTAATAAATAGCAATCAAGCATAGCATGATAACCTTTCTACAATTTTAGAGAATAAAGAAAATCAGTTAGCAGTTAGTAATTTGGAGTGTTGGTTGACAGCACAAGTGCAAACAAAAAAGCCTTTATCAATGAGCAAGACAAATACCACAGGTGATCATGTCTTTATCAGTTAGCAGGTTAGAAGTCCCGTTACCATAAGTGCAAACAAAAAGCAAACAAGAAGATAGCCAGCTGATAAAGAAAATTAGTTACTATATAATATAGGCTATCTAAAATAATTTTATTGCTTACCCAAGCAAGTAGCATACAAAAAGCAACGACAGCCAGCTGATAAAGTTCATTTGTCTGCACATACACAGGAAAAGACAGCCATATATTTATTAAAGAAATTAATATAACTATAAAAGCAAAGTTTCATTAAGTAATGGATTCGTAACTTCAATCAGCAACCCACATATCAGTTAAGTCACTTACTTGAGAAGAATTAGCTTTAGAAAGCGTGGGGCAAAAGACGAGGACAATACAAACACATCAACTAAAAAAAGGGGCAACACAAGCATCCTACATAAAGAAAATTACATCAAATAGAGTTTATTGGCTAAAAAAGGATGTCATCTAATAAGCCAAATCAACTCATGCCAGACATTTATCTAGCAGGGTGAGGAAACAAAAAATTAGTTGTAATGAATTTTATGCAATAAAATGCAAAAAATATTCAACTCAAATCAGTACATAATGAAGAAGTAATTATAAAATGGTCTATAATAATCTAAAAGTTTGCATGAGTAATTAACAGCATGTTTTAATGTTTCTTCATGAATTAAAAATTGCAAATTATAATCAAAAATTTGGTTAGACTTAACGTTGGTAATTCAACATTGATGCGAACATAGCCACCCACTCATATATGCATTACTATTTGTGTTGATTGTTTGCGGATTGGATGTGCATTTAACCTATAGCCAATGGAGAAGAAAGCAAGAGGGTAGAAGGTGTTGGTTGTTTCTAGGTAACTACGAAAAGGCATCCAGTCATTGACCACGTTGAGCAGCAATTTGAAACTATGGAATGGAATGACATTAGATATAGTAGTTAATCAAACTTTGGTGAGTCATATAGTATTATCAAAAGCGCAAATGACTAAAACATAAATTTAAATGCACAAGGTATGTTCTTGTAACCACAATAACAATAAGGAGTCATAGTATTCGCTGCCGGTCGCCACACGTCGCCGGTCGTTGCCCTTCGCTTGTTGCCTATCGCATGGTTGCATAAATCGGAATCGGAATCGGAATCGGTTTTCCAGTGAATCGGAATCGGAATCGGAATCGGTCTGAATCGGCCAGGAATCGGTTCAGTTGAATCGGTCCAAATTAATTTAATCAGTTATATATAATAATTTGACAATTTATAATATAAATATATTAAAATTAAGTATTGATGTTATTTTGATATTATTCTGTGTATTATAGTTTTTGATATTTTTAAATATTTTTTAAGATTTTTTAAATTATTTCGAATTAATTATTATTTTTGACTCGAGTTAGACTCGAGTCAACTTTTAATTACAAGAATGCCACCGTGCGATTTTTACCCCCCGCCGCCACCGGCGGCCGGTCGGCGGCGAGTCTCGCGGCGGCGATGTCGGAGGATGTCGGCAGCCCGGTCGATGTCGGCAGCCCGGCCGGACGAACCGTCGGCGGCCCGGAGCCGGCGGCGGAGTCGGCGGCGATTCGTGCGTGCCCGATTCGGTCCGGCCACGGGTGGGCGGCGACGTTGCGAGGTCGGCGGCGAGGTCGGCAGCCCGGTCGGCGGCGAGCGCGGAGTCGGGGCCGCACGGCGGAGGCGGAAACCGGGCGGCGGCGGGCGGACGAGCGGCGGCGGTGTCAGGGGAGCGGGTTTGATTTTAGGTTTTTAAAATCCAAATTACCATTTTACCCATGCTTAAATAATTTAATAAAAATCATACCTAGGGTATTTTGGTAATTTCCTAAAAAACCGATTCCGATTTAAATCGGCCGATTCCGATTCCGATTTAAATCGGTCGGAATCGGCCGAACTCGGCCGATTCCGGGGCCGATTCGGGGCCGCCCGATTCGGCCCCGAAATCGGATCGGCGCGACGCCGATCCGATTTAAATCGGCCGATTCCGCACGGAATCGGCCGATTTCTGCAACACTGGCCTATCGCTACCAGCTGCACATCGCCTGTCGATGTTCGCCGGCCACCAGCCGCCATAGATTCTCCCAAACCACCGCCGATCCTTCCCCCAGTCCCATACCCTAATCGAAAATGAAAAGGCTCAAAGATTGCTTTTATACGGGCTCGGGTCGAGCTCCGTTCTATCATTTGACTCGAACTCGAAATTGTAAAAACCCAACTAGGACCAAATAAAACCTGAACTCATTAAAATCATTAACGAGCCCGTCACGAGCTTTGGAAAAATTGACTCGGACCGGCCAGTGAATAGCCTTAGCTGTCGTCCTATTTGCATGATCCCAGCCATAGGAGTTTGTTGAATGCATGAGTGTGATCATGTTTCCTTACGTGCATTTAAAAGTCACACTCAAGTTTATGTCTTTTGATATCTTGAGTGGCTAGGGTCCTGGTTCAGGTCAATTCTCCATTTTAATTATTCATGAATTAGTATTTCAAAGTTTAATACTTTGATTTGGTTTGTATTAGAACCAAATCAGGGTATTACAAAACTAGACATTGTTTAGCTGCCGATTGATCTTTTGATTGTCTGCCGATCACCGTTCGGCTGCTGTCGATCATGCTGTCGGTCATCTACCGATTGTTTTGGTACACTTTGAGGTTAAATTTTTACTTCTTGCCAATCCTTTGACGCCCCGATTTGCCAATTGATCTGCCAAAGCTCTGCCGATATTCCACTTGGCCGCCCCTTTGCTTGATCAGCTGCCGATTGATGAGAGAACCATTGGTATAGACTGAAGGAAGGTCAGATCTTCTTGCTAACATGGATTGACCAATCACCTCCTTGGATTGTATAATCTGACCAACAAGGATTGAATGGGTTTGACTGAGAACGGGGGAGATATATGTTGGCGATAATTTTTAGTGTTAAGCTTGATTATGTCTATTTTTAGGCCCATGATGGCTCTATTAGTTCCACAGCATCCGACTTGAACTATAATACCCTAGTCCAATTACTGTAATTTAATGAGCCTAATTATTTCTTTAAAAATGGTTAAATAAATTAAAAAATTTAAAACACTATTTTTAATAATATATTAAATCTTATATAGGGTATTAGATGTTGGACTAATTAATTAGACTAACTAATTAAGAGATCTTACACGAACTCGGTCTTATTTAACTTGTACCTCAATCAGTAAAACCTAGGCCTAACTCAACAAACTCGAAACTTGATTTGGCCCCAACATGAGGCTGAGTTGGAGTTGGGTAAAAGTTGATCGATCTAGGCTGGTGCCTACCCCTAACTCATAAATTTTGCAAAAAATAAATATCTACTAACCATTGGCTCCCTAAAATCAGCAAAAAAATTACTTTTTTTCAGAAAAAAATATTAACATTCTTCTTTTTATACTAACATAGCTGAAAGAGTTGGATTTTTAATGAGTACATACACCTTATATTGGGGGAGTTATCCATCCAATCAAGTTCTACATGATAAAATGCACTTTGTTCAAAGATAATTAATTAAGAACTTGCTTAGCCACTATCCACCAAGCATCTTCTTAATATTTTTATCTTTACCTCCAGAGCAAGGAATCTACCCTCTACAAACCCAAAAACAATCCAAGTCTTGATTAATTAGTAAGGCGGGCAGCACAATTTGTGATCAATTTGTACTTAGGATGCCGTATGGATAAGTAATCACTGACACTAAGAATCATGGGCATTTGAAACTAGGACATTTATTTGTTCATTAAAATTGGCACACAGCATACCCATAATAATACAATCAAACTCTACCTTATGCCCTCTACCACCAAGGACAAGTCATGAGCTTAATTTATACACCAAATCCTCAATATGGTCGGCTTCAGTTGGCTGCTTTATCATTTGCCCCATGCTTTTCACTCAAGAGAAAAATTAATGGGATTGAATGTCTTTGAATAAGTAATAAGCATCCGGCCTGGGATACCGCTGACTCTTTTTAAAATTCCAGTTTTTAATTTAATATATTTTGAAAATTCATTTTTTATTGGTCAAAAAGATTGTTATTTCTAATATTTAATAAAATATTTTATTTATAATTTTAAAATCCAGTTGCGCAATTCTATTTATTAAACCAAATATATTAGCCGACTATCTTTATGATAATTTGTACAATATTAAAACTTTGTTACTAAGTATGTGCTACGGAAATCCAAAGTCCCACAAGATACACTCTTCAACCAAAGCCAAGATTCTCCTCTCAAAGCACAAGGCTACAAAACAACTGGGGCTTTTCTTCCTTTTGTTTATATATATATATATATATATATATATATATATATATATATATATATATATATCTTATACGATATGACATGGAGCATGCTCTCGATCTTCATCTTACTGAAAGAGGGGACAGAAAAGGATTGCACAGCGAAGCATTGGATGGATATATGGTGGGGTTTGTCATGAATCCTTCATGGTATGTTGGGAACCTTAAGCTGGCCTATTTTTGTTTTCAGTTGCTGGGTCATAAGATAGACAAAGACCCACTTTGAGGAAACACCTCTTAGTTGTTTCATTTTATACACACCTATTTCTTATTTGGTAAACATATGTATTTTTTGCTATTTATGTCACCATATTTAACTTATATTGGAAGTGGCATTAATATTGATCCTCAAAGCCAAAAACAAAACTTAAAAGTAATTTTTTATGTACACCAATCCCTTTGTATGCCATCACAAGAACACATGGTATGAAAGTCATTAAGAATAAATAAGACACTGTTTATAATATTGATCATTTGTTACTTCTAATAGGTCTATTGTTTTATTTAGTGTCTTTTTTATTATTAGTCAAGTGAATTCAATAAATATATACCGGTCCCCTTTGTCATGTACCTTGTTGCATTTGAAACTCTTCAACTTCTCTTTCCCCATCATCTCATCCAATGGAGGATATATAGGACAATATGAGCATTGAGTATGTCAACTTCACTCTCTGGTGCAGTGAGGTGGTGATTTGATTCCCAAGAACACTTGCACCAGCAAGGAGACTGCATAAACTTGAGGACCACTTAATGTGTACACTCAACTACAGAATATCTTCGAGCTAATTGGAAGGCACAAATATTCTTCTCTTCAAGAGCATTTTTAGTTCCTGGAGAGACACACCATAGGATAAAGGCTTTT
Organism: Piper betle; assembly: GCA_033002965.1. Taxonomy (NCBI): domain Eukaryota; kingdom Viridiplantae; phylum Streptophyta; class Magnoliopsida; order Piperales; family Piperaceae; genus Piper; species Piper betle. Next base: position 84,678 of record JAURVB010013799.1, on the reverse strand, counting down.
GCACAATGTTCGGTTGAGCTGGAAATAACATGAGCATGCGTTGTTTTAAGCAGCAAATTTAGTAGTGTGTGATGTGATCACTCATTCACTCACGTAGATTTTGTTAAACATGGGTCTAAACTACCATTTGTCTAAACATTTTAGTGTACTAGTTACTTCTATGGAAGACCCTTTTTCTGTCGAGCAAATCATATCTATATAGTAACACAACAGTCCTCTATAACATGTACATTGTAGGCCAGAATTCTAGCACGAGACATCTATATGGCCAATGGTGCCAAAAAAATAGGCATAACGGTTGACTATAAGAAACAGAACAAGAGCGACTATTGGCATTTACTGGAAACCAAGAAGCATTTTGTTACAGGAATCAATGGTAAAGTTTGAACCTAAGCGGTTTTAGACTTCATTCCATGAAATTTGCAATATATATTACATTGGTCTTCTTGCAGAAATTGGTCATGAGCTCACGCTGTATATTGAAGCTTGGTAACTAAATATATCAGACATGAAAGAGAGATAGAATGAGACATATTTGTAGCTGATTGTTAAAGTGCGCTTAACAATGTTCTTGTCCTATGCATATAGCCATCCTAATAACTAGCGGAATATCTAGCGCCGAATAGACCCAAAAGAAAATATACATGATACCTACAATGTTATTTATACTTTTGTCATGTTAAAAAATATTATTGTTTATAATTTGCTACCAATATTCTTCTAGAGCTATTCCAAATTTGATATTTTCTATGCTTGAAGTAATGTGTTGGTGAGATGGATTTGCATTGCTTGTATAAGGGAGGAAGAGGCGTGTCTCAAGCGTTTCTTCACTCCTTAAATTCTCCTGATGTCTTTATTTTGAAGCAATGTTGCATTGGGGACAAAAGGACAACTGTGCACCTCCAGTAGTTGTGATTTTCTTAAGATACAAACATGGCATCTCCCACAAGCCAATCTAAGCAATGACTTCAATACGCATCAACAGAACCAGTTTGGTTTTACCATGAAAATATATGACAAGAGCTTTTGTGATATACACTGAATACTAAGCAAAACCCAATTGGAATATCACACAAGATGATTGAGATTGAATGGTCTGGATCAATGGGGACATGCCCACATGCAGCAATTTAATATCCAAATTGGATATATATGCAATTGGAGGGGTGCCCACTTATTTTAGCGCCAAACGGATCATATGAGCAATGTTTTTTTGCAACATATATAATATATTGAGTATGTAATTATCAATTACCAATTTGGCACAAGCATTGGTTTGTTGGGAGGCTCCCTTCTACAGATATAATGTCTGTAAGAGCTACAAAGGGGTGTGTATAACATACAAATGATATTGATTGAGGGAATGACATGTTTTATTTAGAGCTTGTGTTTTTTGAGCTTATTGCCTTGTAATTTACCGATGAATAAGATTATTTTCAGCTGTGCTGCGAATTTAATGTGAGCTGTTTTAATTAAGTTTGCTTAAAGTGGTTACTGCAAAATTAAATGTTTCTGTCAACTGTATAATTATTTATCCGAGGATATATATAACTTAAGGGGGATGCACAATTAAGTATGCCTTACAAGTTTAGATATTTACGATAATTAGTTAAATGTCATTATTTCCATTTGATATATTTACGTTTAATAAATAATATGTCGGATGGCTGCTGATAGATCAAATAATATCCGCAACAAAATAAAGCATTTGTGACAACAAAGTTAAACATTGATGTGAAGGAAGTTTGAAGAGAATTTTTCTAACAATATTTTTTATGACAAATTCAGAACTTTTATCAACAAATTTATATTTGCTAATGCCCAGTTTTATATAGTTATTTTATAATTTAAATATTTAGTATGCTATCTTAATGTACAAATATTAATTGTGAATTTTTTTAAAATACATAGTATATACTATAATTAATATATCCACTTTTGGGAATTCTAAAAGACTACTTTGTTATCGTAGAAGAGGCAAAAAAGCATATATCCAGTCAAATTAACATTCTATACTAATAGATTGAAAAAAAAATGGTATATACACTCTCGTTCGCATTAATACATGGCGCTATGGATTTGGTGTACCTAAATTTTTTTCTAGTGAGGTGTCTTTTCCGGCCATGAGACTCTCACAGGAAAGCTCAATCTTTGCGACATGACGCGACATTTCGATCAAACGGCTTCAACTGTTGTATTGAATGATTGGACATTGAATCATGGCCTTCCATATATTTTACGTATTCATTATTTTTTAATGCAAGTGTATTGGTTCAAACACTCAAATTAACACGAAACTTGGTACAATAAAATGAGTACACCATGAGTTTAATCTTATTTGGGAACCATCAATATTCATTTGCAACAATAAAATGACTAAATTAAAAGATGGGAATTGGCATGTACACGTAACAAAAGGGCACCCTACAGGGCGTTGTTTGAGAATTTGACTACCAATCAACTCTTTATTACTAAAAGAGATATCAAAAATTTCATTCCTATAAAAAGTTAGAAATTTAATTAAATAACAAAGCAAAAATAACATTTTATTATAATTTATTTTATTTAATTAAAATTTATCTCTAAAGTAGGAACTATCATTTCCTTTAATTTAAAATTTATTTATAAAATCTGAGTTTATCTCTGCCACAGAGGCCACGTGTGCGGTGGTATTCATGTCTAGCTAGCAAAAATAAACTAATTATTAAAATTTATCGAGTCATGCAAAATTTTTAAATGTTTTAGTATTCTAGCAGATTTTGCATATCATAGTTTAAGAACTCGAAATTCAAACTTGTCTCGACATGCTACTAAGTGAAGTTGACTTAAAGTCAACTCCAAGCCGACTAGGAATTATTTATATTAGAAGCTTAATTATATAAATAAATAGTTGTATGAAATTAGTATATATTGTTGTTTTTCACTTAAAATTGATAAATATACAATTTGCATTATTTAAAGATATTGATTTAAACTAACATATAAGAAAAATAATATATTTTGATAACTTTTATGACTTCTCGTAGAGTCAATTGTAAAATCCGTTTGTATAGAGTCATTTATAGAGTTTGACTCGACAAATTATAAAGTAGAGTCGATTTAAAGAATTTTTAGAGTAAAACATGAGTTTTAAAATTGTGTTTATAATGGGATCCCGGTGTGAGTTAAGATAAAATAATATTTTATACAAAACATAAACTTCTTGGACAAGAAATGATTTATAACTAAATTTATACCTAAATTCGATGAAAATCTGAACCTGAATAATTCTCATGATCTAAATCTAAATATCTGAACTTAATATCATATTTGATGCAGAAGAGAAAACCTGCAGATAGTTTAATCTAGTTAAATTTGTCCAATGAACGAAATAAAACAAAAGAAAATCTTCGTATCTTTATTCTTTTGACATCATGAAAGATTTAAGCTCTTAAAGTTCATTCCTTTGTAATATACATTGGATCATTCCAAAACCCGAACCTCATCAATTTAATAAACATCCAGATTAAAAATCTAATTGTTTCTCAAAAAATATTGAATCTAGGTCTACTAAATTTTAATATCACATCATATTAGATAAGTATGGAGTATATTGGTTCAATCAGGTTGGGCTTTGTTAGATTTTAAAATTATAATAAAATAATTTATTAGAGATTAAATTATTTTATGTTATTGATATTTAATCAAATTTCACTTAAAATATTGTGAAATTTCACAAAAAAAGAAATTTAAAAAAATTTCAAACTTTAGACTTTAGAATGTATAGAACAAAATCATTCTAAATGGTACTAGATTTTAAAATGGTATCTACTTTTTGTTAATAAAGGGGAGCTTAATATTAATATTTGATTAAAAGTAAGAGATTTAACTAAATAAAATATAACAAAAAAATGAAATTATTATAGTTCATTTTTTCATTTATTTAAGATATATATTTTAAAGACTATCAAAATTTATATTTTACATATTATATTATTATACTCTATCTCTTTATTTAACGAGAATTTATTTATAAAATTAAAATTTATTTATAGTATAAGTTATGGTTGGGGTTGGGGGTGATATCTTTCCTAATTATGACAATATTGCATTTATGGTATTTAGAACTACAAGACGAACCCATGGGCTAAACCTTGAGGTAATCAAAATACACACCAGAAATGCGTAAAGTATATATACACATTAAATTACTTGTTTGTGCATTACTTTCCCGCATTTAATCCACCAACACAAAACTCAACAACATATTTATTTCATTTCATGTGACCCTCACCTTCTCTCCCCTAACCATTATTTATTCTTCCTCCCCTCTCTTCTACCTCTCTCTTCTCCTCCAAACACCACATCCCTCTCCCTCCCCATCACCATTAAAGCTCTTTCAGACTCCCATGGGGAAGCCAAAGCTTGGGGTAGGTTCCTCCATTAAAGCTCTCTTCAACCTCAAACCGTTGGGACCCAAAATCATGACAACATGGGTTTGTGCCCAGCAATCTAAAACAGACTCTTTCAGAGAGGTCTACAAGAGCTTCAACTCCATGTACTGCACCCTCTCCTCCTTCTCATCCACAACAACCACCGCCGTCGCCGCCATCGCCATGAAAGAAGAAGAGGGAAGGGCAGCCACCCATTTCTTCCCTGCCGGCGAGGAGTTGTTTACGCAGGGAGCTGCTCGTCCTCCCTATCCGGCGAGTGCAGCAGCTCCGACTTGTCTGAACAGCTGCCTGTGGATGCCATGGCCAACCGGAGATTCTTCTTCACCCCCTGCTCCACCAAGTCCATCATGGCCGCGGAGGAGGAGAGCAGGGAGACGGCCGGGTTCTGCAAGGAGAGCGTGACATTGGCCATGGCGTCGGAGGACCCTTACATGGACTTCAGAAGCTCCATGGAGGAGATGGTGGTGGCGCATGGGCTCAAAGACATGTCCTGTTTGCAAGAGCTGCTCCATTGCTATCTGAGGCTCAATGACAAGGGCACCCACAGGTTCATTGTGCTTGCTTTTGTGGATTTGCTCATTAGCAATTTCCTGGGTGAAGACTCCATGGAATGTGAGAAGTTGCAGAGCAGCTACCCTTCATTTCTCTGTTTGGATGAAATTGTGGAAGATGAGAAAGGAGTTAATAATGAAGGCAAAGAAGAAAGATGAGTTGGTATTTTTTTAGTTTTATCAAATTCTCCCTAGAAAAGTTTTCTGATTCTTTTCTCTCTATTACATAGTTTTGCTGCTATAAATCTTCAACATCTACTAGATTATATTGAGCAGTTGGTGGGGATGTAAATGCACTTGTAAATAAATTAGAAGGGAGATTAGAGAGAGTTTCATGCAATTTTCTTGCCATTTCTATGCTTGCTTGTCACTAAAATATACAAGTATGGACAGGTGTGCATGTATTAGAGAAATGGTTTGAAGATTACCATTTTGTTGCAATACCATTTTTCCTTCCCTTCACATTGTCTTCCATCTTCTCCTCTGTTTTTGCATTTGTTTGTTTGGTAACTGAAATAGTAAGCTGCTATATATGATGGAACCTTTGTTAAAATAAACTGTTGTTTTCCAACTAGATGTCACCAAGGAGGAACATGGTATATATGCTGTTTCCATGAATTGGTCTAATGTTTTAAGCATGATAGACATGGGGCCTCTGTTCTGTAAGTACAAACATTGACGGCTACATTGTTGGGCATGCAAAAGAACTCACTGTTCCACCTCATCTTCTCCGGTAATATATAGATTCAAGTGAATGTTTAGTGCCTTTTATTTTCTTTTGGATATAATGCTGGGACAGTTTTGATCATAAAGCTTGAGGGTGGATGAAATAGTAAAGGCTGATGTATCTATCTATATTGAAAGCACAATCAAGATAGGCACATGAAGGCAAACAAATGGACAGAGAAGAGAAGAGGACCTAAACGGGGAGGGGACCTATTCCTTTGGTTCCATGTTAGAATTATTGAACCTGGAAGTGTCTCAAGGATTTGACAGATATGAGTGGCATAAATGTTAATAAGGGGTCTTCATGTTATTATCTTACTTGCTGCAAGTGATTTCTATTTGGTTACCATGCTTAAAGAAATCGTATACGTACCCTCCGTGTATCGTATGTTATAGTCTCTTTGAAGATCAGCAGACAATGAAATGGTGCAGACTTGACTTGATCATTTAAAATTGACTAGTATGTTGTTTTTAAACGCCTATTCACACCCACGTATCCACCACAAACCACTAGAGACCCTCTCAAATAATTAAACTCGCAATTTCACGCCTAACTTTTATTTCTTTTACCAACTCACTAAGTGATGCAAACATATGCCAAAAATATTTAGTCTTGAAAATTAATCGGTTATACATTATTACAGTCAATATTGCTTTAAAGGCCCAATGAACAAATAGACATACATGGATAATAACATGCATAATAGTCCTCATTTTTACTGAAAATTTAAAATTGTTACTAATGATATTTAATGGTTGTACCTATCGGGTCTTACAATCATATTAATTGGAAGATGTTACATGGGAGTTAAAAAAACTAAAAAATAATTTTAAACTTACTCATCAACTCCCCAACAAATAGAGTGCAGGATGACAACCGCTGCTCCAAGGGGAATTTTATCCGCGCAAGTTAAACTTCATTGTCAATCAACTAATTTCTAACTTGTGGCAAACTCATCATGTAAAATCAATGTCCTCGCATTGGCTCCAACTGCTCGTGATATTCTCCTAATATATAAGGTTATATTTGGTTGGTATGAAATAGATATAAACAATGTAAACATTTTAAATGATTAGCCTTAATAAAAGTAGTAACATATAATATATTTTTAAAAAAATTTATATATGGTCAATGCATTTTATATTGAATTTAATCATAATTATCATTAAGTGAGTCATCTATGTTATGTGTTCTCCCATAAACAAAAAACTTTCTCTTTTTCTTATCTCTTATAATAAAAAAAGGGAGAAAATAAATGGCACATGGTTGGCCTATCTAAAAATAATTATGATTTTTTATATTCTCGGTACTTAAGTATAATTATACTTAATTTCGATAATTTATTTAATATTACTTTGTATATAAAATATATTAAATATATTTACTTTCAATAAAGTTAACTATTTTAAAATTGTCAAGTCATTTACACTATTTTCATGCCAACTGAATTGATTATAAGAAAAGATTTTTGAGCACGCCGCTTGTATCTAGGTTATTTTAAACTTTCTAAGTGAATTATTTCATATTTTCAAATAATTACTAAACCAAAACTAAAATATCGACAAGACCTCTGTAGGAGCGCAAATTTTTTACTGAATTAGAGATCTTCAGGTTGATTTGCCCTCAAACTTATAAACCGTGCATTTGTGTTTGTTTTTTCAAATTTAATTTACTTTTTTTTTAAACTCGGAAAACACTTCTCAAGTTCTTGGGCAAAGCAAGAAATCAAGGTACCAAAAACCTTACGGTCTCACTCTCACATCTTTTTCATGGCAATTATCTTGCCCAGGAATTGATCTAAAGGGCTAATTCAATGTGTGGCTTGCATCACCCAACTGCATATATTTGTATATATTTGTTAGCAAGAGTGCAGTGGTCCAACTGATCAACCTTCATCCTCCACTGCATATATATTATACACGATTTTGCTTCAACAAATAGGAAGAAAAGGGTTTGGCATGGATGACCTTGTTAGAATTTGGTATTAGCTAGTCTCTATCTTCTATCTCTTCGCCAAAACACAATCAATCAGCCAAGAAAACTTTTACCTAATTTTCTTGCCAACTTTATTATCTGACGAGGTTTTCATTTGCATGCTAAAACATTTAAAAAAATTTGACATTTGCATGATTGGCAGGCCAGCTTGATTCTTCACATGAAATAATTACATCAATGATTTAACGAATCAACCCAATAAAAAAGCTGATACAAAGTCACTTGATACGTACAAAAGAGAACCTTTAGGAAGAGGAACAAATGACAAACTCTGAGCAAATGTCTTCATAAGTGCCTGTTCAAACTTCATAAAGTGAAAGAGTATGAAGGTCGTATATAGAAATCAGCCTGTGACTTGTGCAGAGATTCCATCCCAGTTCCAGGATGGTCTCATATGCCAAAGGTTACTAAATTTTTGTCAACTTAAATGGATAACATGTATTTATATTTCTTTAACTTTTTCTCCCTTCACATTGGTTCTCTTTTTCGGAGCAATTGTCATGTCTCAAACCATTATAAGCAGCTAGATGCCAATTCAAATTCCTTGCTTCTTGGTTACCTTTATATGTTTGCACCGGGCAACGATGGGGCAAAGTGAAGTGCATGTTTAAGTATCTAGATATAAGATATATAAGTACATCTCGAGTAAAATATTGACTCTTATTCAAATATTGGATATAAGACTAATTTGGAGATATTGCAATTCATCCAAGTTTGAAAATACCATCTTTGAAATTCTCTTTCTTGGTCTATGGCCTAGTCCAAGTCTAGCCTAATCTAGCCCATCATCTAATATTATTCCAAGTTAACTCTCATACCATATGTAACTGGCCCATATTGGAATTTATTTTGATATGACAAAAACTTCAAAATTCTCGAAGTGTAAGTTTCGAACACCAAGTAACCAAGTGAAGAAATCAAAATTGAAGAATTAAATAAAGTGTTGAAGTAAGGAACATTTTGGCTAAACTTCGGTCAAGACTTCACTAACTGAATGGTGTGAGGTGCAGGCCAAGGAAAAATGCAGTTTAACTTCACCAACTGAAGACTTAGGACTAAAAGAGAAGTCGTGAAGCGTCAGACTTTGGTAGATTTTCGATTGTGAGTTTGGCAACCAAAGTGATTGAGATGGCTGACATGACAAACAGTCGAAGAGTACTTTAGTCGAGGTTTGGTCAAGTGTTCGACAATCAAATAAGATTTGGGAAACCTGAGGCTGACATGACGACAAGAAATTATAGTTGATAAAATTTTGACTATGCTTTGGTCATCGGTTTGGCTGCCAAAATTAACGTAGTAAGTTTTAAGTGAACAATTGACAAGACATTAGGATGGTCATTTGACAGTATAAGATGACATGGTTACTTGTAAGTGAACAATTGACAAATATTTAGTGAGTTGCTGGACAATCGATCTTTATGAAAAAATTGCCAAAATTAAAGTTGAAAGAAAAGAGAGAGATTTAAACCCCAATGACTACTTGTTTTGGGGAAGTATTAGAAGCATATAAATACAACATTGGGAAGTGTGTTTTGAAAATCTCATGCTATCTTGTTGAGTTTTAGACTCTTTTATATCAATTTTGGAAGTTCAAACATGTGTTAAGATTGATTTAATTATGTATTATTTTGTATTTTTAGGTTTTAATTGTGTATCTAATGAGACTCCTTTTGAGAAACTTGCTCAAGATTCTTTGGACTGAATATAATCTCCTTAAGTATAGGGGGAGTCTGCAAGTATCTAGTTTTAGAAAAGGAAGTGTTTGACTAAAAGACTTTCTTCGTTAAAGGTGTGAGTTATGAAGGATGTGTAGCTTCAAAGTGGTTGTTCCAAGGTTATTTAAAACTGATCGGCTAAAATCCTTGGCATTCGACATTAAAGAAGGTAGGCTTGTCAGAGGATCTTAGGGTGTTTTTAGATTGATTTTGGAAGCTCAAACATGTGTTAAGATTGATTTAATTATCTATTATTTTGTATTCTAATTTAATTATTTTGTATTCTTAAGTTTTAATTGTGTATCTAATGAGACTCTTTTTGAGAGACTTGCTTAAGATTCTTTGGACTTATTGTAATCTTCTAAAGTATAAAAAGAGTGCCCAAGTATCTAGTTTTGGAAGAGGAGGTGTTTGATTAAAAGACTTTCTTCGTTAAATGTGTAAGCTTATGAAGGATGTATAGCTTCAAAGTTGTTCCAAGGTTATTTAAAACTGGTTAGCTAAAATCCTTGGCATTCGACATTAGAGAATAAAGGCTTGTTGGAAGGTATTAGGGCGTTAGGACTTTAAGTTTCCCCTAAGGGGTTTTTGTGAAGGAAGCCTAATTTATTACCCGTAGGTGTCGAAGTTTTAGTGGGATAGAAAAGAAAAGTAATAGTTTAGAATCTCTTTAAAATTCTTTTATATCTTCTCTTTTTCTTTCTCTATTTTGTATGCTTACTCTTATTTGTTTTACTTGTTTGCATACTTCACCTAATCTCATTGTGTTTGACTTGTTCTCTTTAAGGGTTTAAGTGAATCAAACTCAACATCATTTGCTTTCATAATTTGATTGATTCCAAAGCCAGAAGCTTTCCAAGTTTGATCTTATATCATATCACACAGAACTTATTTATTTGAGTTTATTTACATTTGTTATTGTCTTGTCAAATTTTTTATGGTGATTATTTATTATATATATATTTTTTTAAAATTGTTTAGATTATAATTGTCCACTTATGATCTTATAAAAATTTAAGTATTATGAGGATCTAACTTTTTTACTAAGCGTTTTAGTTAACTCTATCATGCAGAGATGTCTTCAACCCAAATCATTTATTAAAATCATCTATTAAAATTGCTTAACCAAAATTAAAGATTTATAATCTATCATTATTGTTATTTTCAAATTTTACCTTAATAAGTATTAGATACAAGGCTAATTTGATTGTATCATATTAGATGTTCCTTAACATATTAATGCTATAGGAGACTTTCATTAATTCTATAATGTAACAGTATAAATGTCAACAAACTGTTTTAATTGTGTCCAGCATTAATTTTTTATGGCTAAGAAGGTAGGAGCTGGTGAACTTAAAAATCAAAGAGTATATCTGAACAAAAAAAAATCACATAGCATGTATTATTATGTATTGAATTAGATGTTACAAATAAAAAATTCTTGTTACATTGAAGATTCCGGATGGTAATGTGGATGAGCCTTTTTGAAGAAATTATTTCCTTGTTTGAAAGAAAATAGCACTTAATTCAAACCGAGTGGAAAATATTTCTCCCAAACTAGCTTAATTTAATCACACCCTAAAAATCAGGGTTTGAATTGGGTTGGTTGAATATTACTGAGCAGTGGCGATCGGTGAATGGTAATTGGATTATTGGGCCGGGTTACTAATGTCGGCTAAATGGGCTGATTCAAACACAATATACCCATTTAGATCCAACCATTGGCCCATCCTTCTCTCAACGCAACTCTGTAACATTACCTCTTCAGTGCGGTTCTTTTCCACGGCTGCCAATGAGTCGACACGTACGTGAATAATAATAATAATTCTTGTACACTTGCTGATTGACAAGTGGCCAGCACAAATCACCAACCCAAATATGTTTAGTTTTAGCCAAAATTTTTTTCTTAGCAATGCTAAATAGGCCTACAAAAATTTTTTTTCTCATGTACCTAAATATATGATAATAGTATCCGCTACACAACAGCAAATTGTATATTTTTATTTTGCCCAGTATAATCGTAGAACCAAATTTAGGCTATTGATCATATAAAGATGCATTAGTTAAGATTTTTTATATGATTGGTAGCTTTTAGAGCATATTATTTGATGGATGTCGAGTTTAATTTATTTTTTATTTTTATTTTCGATTCGTGTATATAATTTGTTTGACACACTTTGACAACCCTTAGACAACTTTTTAGAAGCTCTTAGAACTCAATTTACACCTAATTGGCCTTATCTTAACTAAATATAAAATAATTAAAATACCTTTTAAATTAAAAAAATCATGTTTTACCTCAAATTTTTAATCTACCCATCCTAATACCCAAACTGACCCTCTTTTTCACCGCCTCAACTCCACCGTTGACTCCCCATATGCGTCAACCCTCAAGCATACCACACCGCTGATAGTAGCAGCGTTGTCGGCAGCTGCTCGGCCAGCCTTCCCTTTCCCCTTCACCTACCCCCTTCTCACCCTTACCCTTTCCCTGCTTACCACCACCCCCCTCACCTCTCCGTCGCTTGGTTGCAGCCACCAATACATCACCGTGGCCACCTCGGCACCGGCCAGCTGCCCTGACAGACGCCTTCTTCTCTTCCCTTCTCCTCCCTTTTCCTTCCCTTTCCTCTGCCCTGCTCGACCATCCTACCTACCCACTTAGTTGACAGCAACAACAGATTGCCGCTGACTAGCCGCCGGTCAGTGGCCACCCAGACCTTCCCCCTCCTACCCTAGCCCTAACCCTCCCTGCTCCTCACCCCTTGCCGTTCAGTAGCCATGACCGCCATCTCCCAGCAGCTACAGTCGTCAATGCTGCCTCTGTTTTCCAGCCGTCGTCATCAGCTTCTCTTTGAGGCCCTGGAGGTTGCCCTTCTCCCTATTTTATTCAATCGCTCTGTGATCATGACATTGTATTTTTTTATGGATTTTCGTCAATAGAAATAATGAATTTATAATAAAATTTGTTGGTAAATGAGATTTTTTATATTGATGTGAATTAAATTACGGTCATCGTATAAATTAATTATTTTTAGTTGCGAATTAAAATAAGTACTTAAACGAGTGATCTGGATCCTTAATGTAACACTTGTTGATGTGATTTATATTAATGCGAGTAATTATCTTTTAATTAACTTTAACGTATGAATTAATTCATCTTCATAGTGTTGGTTGTGTTTAGAATAACATGTTTTGTTTATTACTCGATTAGTAGTAACTCATGTAATTTATACCACGATTGCTAGTAAATAATTTTATTTACTTTTTGAAAGGTGATTTGTGTTATTATAGATATTATTGGTTGTGGAATCATGCATCTAATGTGGAGATTGATTGTAAATTACTTGATGATGATAATTAGCGTGATTCACAATAGGTTATGAGTTTTAAATAGTAGATTGAATCACCCATTTTCACCCTCTCTGATTTAGTTATTGATTGAGAAAGCTGTGCTTGTTTGCATTATGTGTTAATTGCTTTATTCATTAACTGTCTTATTAGTTGATTGATTCATTCCCCATCATTTGCTCTATTATGTTGTTGTGATACCATCTTTGTTCATTATAGTTGATCATACTTTATGTTGGTGACTACATTTATTTTGTGATTTCACATGTCTTTCCATGTTCCTTTTTATTGTATGCTTGTGATTATACTCATTCATTATATCATCATGCACGCATCATATAGTTGGCATGGGCGTTAGTGAGTAGCCTTGTTTGTGCATTTACGGAGTAGGAGTTTGTCGTCTAGGCGTGAGACCCCGCTTAGAGCTTCTACTAGGTTCATTAAGACTTGTCTCTTTGATTGTCACTCTATTCCATCAATATTTTGATTTTACAAATTATAGGATGTGTGAAATAGTTATTTTATTGGATCCCACTTCACATGGGCCATTTAAACGCATCTTTCTTTTGCAATTAAGAAACCTCGAGGATGTGATCCCTCAAGCTATTTTCAAAAGCTCAGATCTGCCTCAAGTTGCCTTCAGGCCTATTTAAATAATCCACTTCCCAACGCTATAAATATAATTTTGTATGATTTTCTTTTGAGACCAGAAATGGAGAAATCGACTTACACATACTGTGAGAGGGCGCATGTATAATTTACATTGGGCTCTAGATTGGTAAGAGGTCATTTTATTCCTAAGGGATCCTGATAACTCCATGTCTCGAGTTTTCTCACACCCGGAGAAGCGTGGAGTGGACAGGTACTACTTTGTACAATGCAAATCTAGACCTGTGGTATTCAATAGTACTAATGGCAAATGCCTGAGAGTACTCGGCATTTGTGCTTTAGGCTAGGAGAATATAGAGGTTCAAAGAGGACTTAGAATACTTGTTTTCCTGAGAGTGGGACTTGTAGATAATGCCAAAAATGGTACAATACAAGTCAGTTTGGGATGCCATCTAGTCTGCAGCTCGATGGCTCTTCAATGGGTTGCCTTTTAAGTGTTCAGTTGAAGTTATATGATTGATTTCTTTAACGTGAGAGTCAACTCTCATTTGTTAGTTTGATGTTTAGTTTTCTCTGGACTAATGACACCTGTTGCTGTCATTTTTCTATTATCTATGTAGGTGAGGAACATGAATGAGGTATGCCAACCTTCACGAAGAAGTAATGATTGCTATTTGCACACATAAAGCTGGAGTGATGTGTTTCACTTGTTGTGTGGTGTGTCATAACGTATAATTTTGTTATATATTTTGTATTATGTTGAAAACATATGAGATGTTATGATATTGACTTAGTAATTAAGATGGATGAGATCAGCAAATGGGTCGAGACCCAATTTAAAACCTTTATTTTGCTACTTATGACCTTGTTGTGCTTTAAAGATTTTATATTGTTGTTGTGATAATATGTTTTGTTAAACAGGTTGGCCTCTTATTGCATTTTTATGTAAAACTCTGTCCATTTAGTTTTAGAATTTTCTATAAATTTTATCACAATTTAATTGATTTTAAGTGTGACTAATAAAACTCTACCCATTTAGTTATGGCATTCACGTAGCATCGTGCTAGGGTGTGAATTTTATGTATGCATTGGTTGCACATTGTGGTGTTTTTCCATCTTTAAATGCCTGGAGGGTGTCTAGATCTCTTTCGCTTAGGTTCAAGTCAACCAACTTAGTTTAATTGAAGTAAGAGTCGGTTTGATCCACCGTAACAATTTCAATTCGGTTTCAAAGTGAGCCAGATTTGAGGTGTTACAGGAGAGGTGAAGTTTGACATTTACTAGGTTCCAAGTACTGCACCTATATGTAGGGCACCGTATTGGATGACACCACTTGAAGAAAGGGAATTCAAGACCAAGTTGGAGGAGCTATTGGAGCTGGTTTTCATCAAACCAAGTGTCTCACCTTGGAGCCCTCTAGTCCTCTTCGTCAAAATGAAAGATGACAACATGAGGTTGCACATCGACTATAGGATGTTAAACCTCGATGCAAAACCAATGACAGTGAAAAAATGTTATTCACTCCCATAAATAAATGATTTATTTGATCAGTTTGGAGGAGATGTAGTGTTTCGAAGATTGAACTTCCATCTGGCTACCATCAGTTAAGGATTCAAGAAGAGTATGTATAAAAGATAGCCTTTAGGACTATGTATGGCCGCTACGAATTTTTAGTCATGCCTTTTGAGCTGGCAAATGCACTGGCAACATTCATGGATCTTATGAACAAGGTGTTTCAGTCATACCTTGATCAGTTTGTGATTGTAACACCCCGATTTCGGTTTACCTAAGAGCCGAATTAGAAAAATTAAGATCAAGTCAAGTCATGTCTAAAGTTGTTAATCTATAAGACTCGATCAATAATATTAATTGTAACAACCCTCTTGGCACCTCGAGAATGGAAGACATTACTAAATATGCGTAAAAACACATAAAATGTAAATAAAAGTATGAAAGAAAATAATTGTCCTGAGCTTATGTGTGTAGTATTTATCAGACCTTCTACCAAAGCTGACTCAAGAACACATGACCTACAAATATAATATGAAAATGTCAGTAACGAGTGTTACTAGTTTGGAAAATAACTAGTACAAACTGGTAAGTGGAATTTAATATTCTGCGAGAAAAGAAACGACATATATACTTTCCATGTAAACTCTCAAAGAGAATCTATTGAGGAGCCATCAAGCTGCAGACTTGATAGCATCTTGAACTAAATTAGTGCTATGTCACACTCGGTAAATGACTCTCTCGACAATAGCTAGTCCCACTCTCAAGAAATAGTATATAACCTAAGCCCTCTTTATACCTTTATATAACACCTAGCTAAGAGCACAATGGTCGAGTACTCTCAAGCAGTCGCCTTAGGTACCCTTTTAACTACAAGTCCAGATGTGTACTATGTTACATAACACCCATAAACCTCCATGCTTCTCCAGTTGTGAGGAAGCTAGAAACACAGGGTTGTTAGAATTATTCAGGAATGGAACAACCTTCTCACTAATCTAGAGTCCGCAATGGTTGGAATGTGCACCTACTCAAGGTACATGTGAGTCAGTTTCACCATCTCTCGTCTCACTGAAAACTCGATAAAATTATATATAGACCTAAAAAGGATATATATATATATATATATATATATATATATATATACACACACACACACACACACATATATATATAATAAGACTGAAATCAACTTGCAGTGGATCTTAATTCAAAAACAACTCGAGGGTTTTCATCCTTAAGGGTTATTAATATAGGAAGTAAATTACGTTTAAGTATAGTTTGATAAAACTACCATTTAACACATCCTACAATTTGGGAATCAAATTCACGATAGACTAAAGTGATGAAGATGAAAATAGTCTTAATAGACCTGTACTCCAAACTTTAAGTGTGACGTCTTAAATATAGCAAGCTCGGACTTAGAAACCTACAGTGAAACCCACCGATAGGTAAAACACTGAAATTGTGTGCCCGTGGTGTGTGCTCACTAGTCGAGCGTGGGATTGTCTGTCCCATTCAATCGGTTCATGTGATTCAGGTTTAAAGGTTCGGTGGGATCAAGGCACCCTTGCCGAGCAAAGAAATAGTGTGATAAAAATATCTGAAAATTTTTATGTAGTTCCCTAGAGGATTCAACGAGAATTCCTAAGGGTCACTCTATGGTGAGGTTGATACTCACAATCCATTATTTTCTTTGAAGATTACAAATTACAATGCTTAGTGGAATTTTTGCCGCTTTAAACTCCATATATACCTTGCAATGCTTTGACGAAGAATTCAACTCAGCTGCCATGATAGGGAAAATCTAACACAAGAGTTTCTAGCCAATCAGAGTAAGAGAATAAATCCTGAGCTGAAGTTGAAGTTGATCTAAATTAAATTGGGCCCGGTCTCTAAACAAACTTGTCTGATGGGCGAGTACATGCTAAGTTATGAACAGCACTTACGGACACAGTCAGTTATACCAACAATCCTCAAAGTGATCAGCTTGTCCAATTTTATACCAACGGGTAATGACAAGAATCATAAATGGGCAAGCGAGTGATTCCAAATCCACTTCTAGTCACAATCACTTCTTCTTCCTCTCTGCTTCCACCGCTGGCAAGCTTTCTTCGTCTCTACAGAAATTCCTCTTCCACAGTGGCACTTGGTTCTCCTCTTGACAGTAACAATGAACAGGAGCAGCAACCTATCCACAATAGCAAGGCAAGGCTTTGCAACATCAAGCTCCGGCCTTACGGCAGCGGCTACTTGACTCTTTGAAAGATAGCAACTTCTTCACTTCGCGATTTTTCCCGGCGGCTACAGTAACGAACTTTGGCGAAACTCACTTTGGGTTTCTAAACCACTCCTCCGTCTTCACATTTCACCTCACGACGACACTAGGAACGACCGGTGTTGGTCGGAAAAAATTAACGAAATCAAACCTTCGCTGCTCTATTTTCTACCTTTTCTGCCTAACATCTTCCTCAAAAGGCTCTCCAAGAGGTCAGTGACAAGCAAGGACGATAGTCCATCTTTCCTTGGTGAGAGTCAACGGTGCATGAAAGCGCAGCAGTGAAAGTTGCGTCCTTTGGCAACACAGCAACAGAGCAGCAGTTCAGTCTCTCCTTCGTGGGGGTGGAAATGAGGTAGCGACTCTGGCTCCCCACTTCGAAGCGAACAACGAGAAAGGGATGAGGCAAAGTAGGACTCCAAAGCTTCTGTGCGATCCTTTGTAGCTACTCAATGTCAGCAAGATGTGGCAGCAACGTTGGTGGGCAGTAATAGAACTCCTTCTTGGCATGGTGGGGCTCCACAACGACCTCTTGTAGGTGCAAGCTTCCTTCTTTCCAAGCAGCGGCGGCATTAAACGGGGCGGCAATTCTGATGCTTCAAGGCAGCAAAAGCATACTTTAGCAGCCTACAATGCGTCTCCATGGCCGATAACAGCACTTCAGGGCAACACGACGATCAGATGAAGATCTCTTAATGCCATTTGTTACAGCGATGCAGCAGGGGTGTCAACCTAGGCACTTCTTCTCGGTTGAGCAGAGAGCAATTTTCGGCGCAACAGCATCACCTAAAGGTGGCAACAATTCTCCTTTCCAAGGCAAGGTTTCTGGTGGTGGTCGGACAGCGATGAACCTCCAGCAAAAGGCCTTTCACAATGAAAGAACAGAGCAGTGAGGCAAATCCGTGATGGTGTGTAGCAATGATAGCAGCAACATTCCGAAGCAATAAGGCATGGGTGTCCCTCCTGGGCACAACTATCCCTCCAGGCCAACCTTCCTCCTCTGCTGAACGTCACCGACAGCACTTTGCAACAGCGGGAAACCTCCTAAGCGCGGCTTCAAGGGGATAGGATGGCTGCTTCAGACGAGGTTGGGCCAAGGCAACGGCTTGACTGTAGCGGCTTCTCCCCTTCACGGCAAACGGGTGAGGGAATCCATGGCTAGGTGACGAGGGCTCCGAACAACAGCCTATTCCGACAAGGCGGTGTAACTCCAGGACTCTTTGGCGATGGCGACCTTCAGGCGGCGACAAAAAATTCCCGTGAATCAGCAAGAGGCATAGATGTAGGGGAGCGGGGCTTTTGTATCTTCACGGTATAGATCTCAGAAACAAATCCCACCAACGGGCAATAATTCTTCACATTCCAAAGCTGCGCACCGATCTCAAATTTTTTTCTCGTCCCCATGCATCAGCAATAGTACCCGGCTTTTATAGAATTGGGATAACTTTTGGATGAGAGATTTCCTCTAACAGCTGTAGAACAACGTCTACCTCTTCCTCTAGACAATTCTTTCTCTGACAGTTTTAAAACCGTATGACCATTTCTCTTGTAACATGCACGTAGTCATCCATGTTAACAAACAAATACAAATCCTAGGAATTATTTAGTGCAAATATTAGCCCCATGTTCAGTTGATATCTTGTAGTGACCAAACTGTTTAAGATAAACACAAATCCCATAGTATCAGGTTGTTGTAACAAAATTTTCTAAGAAGAACGTTTTCTTTTCTC
This sequence comes from Piper betle, assembly GCA_033002965.1. NCBI lineage: Eukaryota > Viridiplantae > Streptophyta > Magnoliopsida > Piperales > Piperaceae > Piper > Piper betle. The sequence continues at coordinate 65,783 of JAURVB010013799.1, read as the reverse complement.
TTCACCATCTAGAAAGTTTGCATCTCATTCTTGACTATCTTATGGCCAGCAGTAACTCTTCTCCAAGGTACCTTATTTATTTTTCTTTTCATCTTTTTCTTTCTATCATGCCTCTATTGTTGCTGCAAAAATTTTCGTTCTAAATTCTTGTCAGACACATTATGAATTTTTTTATATTTTTTAGGGAGCAACGTCAAGGTTATAAGCGCCATCCTTGTGAGGACGTTCGTCCAAACCTTCAAAAATGTTTTAAGACTACGATAAGCCGAGGATCATCCAGTGCACGAAAAGTTGGACACCCTCTAATGATGAGGACCGAATTGAAGGTTCCACATTCGAATGGACAATCAACTACCAACAGTGTTCTTCCTCGCGAGAATGAAGTGACTATTGGTGAGGACGTCTTGTTTCTCCTACAGCAATAGACCGTTCGAGGCTATTTTAAGGCTTGCACTGGCTTGGACTTTCTCTAGGCCTATGGAGATTGAAAGAGGACTTTGAGGTAGAGATGATGGCAGTGGTGATCGACAAGGTCTAGTCGGCTATTGGCCGGAAAGATAAGGAAATTGCCACCAGGTACGTGGAGTTGCCAGCTACGATTCTAGTAATGACGGTTGATGAGCCCGGTCTCAAAATGAAGATCTCGGCAAGGGGACGCTCTTTGGGTGGTTGGCCTCGCCGGAGCAAGCTTGTCGGCGCTAAAAGGAGGTGGCGGAGAAAGCGACCAAGAAAACGGCATTGGCGACGGGTATTACGACAACATCTGCTAGCTTTAAGGCAGTTACAATGGTACTAGTCTGGTGGCCGGAGGTGGATCGGAGACTTGCCAACGACAGCCCAAAGTGGTCGGTGGCATTAGGCGTGATGTGGAGGGCTCTAATCTTGGGAAAATCTATGAAAAATAACTAGATGAAGTAAGGACTGATGTGGATGGCTATAATCTTGCCATGTGGCATGATCTGAACAGTTGACAACTCGTGGACCTAGTGGGGTCCACCTAGGGTATATATATATATATATATATATATATATATATGGAACGCCCAAAGTCAAAACTAACTCGAAGTGTAAAAGTGACTCTATAGACAAAAATCAAGGCAAGAAAGTTAAATGGGCCTCCAAACTCTAAATTCAATCAGGTAAAAATCTACAACTTAAATCAAGTTGGGCCCAAAGGGGCAATCCGGTAGTCCAAATATTCCCAAAATGCATGTAAATAAGATACTATGATAATCCCAAACGGATACTAAACATTGCAATGACCTAGATCTAGCCCTAAAACCTGGCTAACGCATAAAAAATATATGTATAGCTCGTGTATGTAATGATAACTCATACTCTACTATACTATGACTAAAGTTATCATCTACATGTTAGGCATATTCAACATCCATAACATACTCATACGGCCATTTGGGCCCCATACTCATGGCATAAAAACTGGTCTGGCTCGAAATCACTTGAACCGATTCGAGACTGGCCTACAAGTGATAAAAACCTAACCTGAAGCTAGGGTTTTGCAGTGATAGTGTTTGTCAATGACATTCTGATCTATTCAAGGTCCAGAGAGAATAATGAGACACACTGGAGGATTGTTTTGCAGACACTACAAGAGCACCGCATGTATGCAAAGCCCTCCAAATGTGAGTTTTGGTAGTCCGAGGTGGTATTCCCAAGTTATGTTTTATTAGTGGCTGGAATCATGGTGGATCCAGCCAAGGTCAATGCAATCTTGTGATGGGAGTGTCCTACCCTAGCCATAGATATACGAAGTTTTTTAGGATTGGCAGGGTATCAAACAAGGTTTTATACAGGGTTTTTCATCCTTGACAACCACTCTCACACGACTGACTAGGAAGAAAGAGAGTTTTGTGTGGACAAATGTATGTGAATAGAGTTTTCTAGCTCTAAATAAGAGACTCAATACCCCTCCAATGCTTAGTCTAGCAGATGGCCATGATAACTTTGTAGTGTACAGTGATGTGTTCGACATTGGGCTTAGCTACGTGTTGATGAAGAAGGGCATAGTGATTGCGTATGTATCCTGACAACTGGAAGTTCATGAACATAACTATCTGATACATGACTTAGAGCTTGCAGGAGTTGTGTTTGCCTTTGCACATATGGATATACTATTTGTATGAAGTGTCCTTCTAGCTCTTCAATGATCTCAAGAGCTAGAAGTACATCTTCATACATATGGACTTGAATAGCAGACATAGGAGGTGGCTAGAGTTCTTTGCAAGCTACGATATTGATATTGCTGACCATTTGGGTAAGACGAATGTGGTTGTTGATGCCTTGAGTAGAAGACTAGTTGTATGCGGAGCTAGATTGTCGAGTATGAGTATCCGATATAAGGACCCCAAAGAGAAGATGTACCAAACCAATAACTCATGGCAATGTTGGCGAGGCTGACGATTAGTTCGACTATAGCAGACCATATCAGATAGGCGCAAACATATGATCAATTACCCGAGTAGTGGATTGCATTAGGGATGTAATTCAGGTTGGTGAGAGATGCTAATAGCTTGTACAAGATGAGAGGGTGGCTGTATGTCCTAGATTTACTAGCAAATTTGGAATTGCGTGAGGACATATTTCACGAAGCCCATTACTTGAGGTTTATAGTGCATCCAAGCTCCGTGAAAATGTATCACAACTTGTGCCGCTTTTACTAGTGGCCAAGGCTGAAGAAAGATGTTCACGACACTATCTCAAGAAATCTTGTCTATTAGCAGGTCAAGATCGAGCACCAGGAGGCCAGGAAGTTTGGTGGAAGTAGGATTGCATCACATGTAATTTTGTCACACATCTAACCCTTCCCGTACCTAGATGGATGCCGTTTGGGTAATCGTTGATAAGTTGATGAAAATGGTGCATTTTATCCCCATTCATATAAACTATTATGTATCAACATTGGTCAGGTTGTACATATATCAGATTGTCAGGCTCCATGAAGTTTCCTAAGAGACTGTATCAGGCAGGGACCCCTGATACAACCTATAAACCATAGACCAAAACATGGTATGAAGACCAAGTTTAGTACAACCTATAACCCATAGACTGACAATCAGTCTACGAAGACAATTGTCACAGGTCCAATTAACCCTGTAACAACAATCAAGGTCTTGGAGGACTTGCTCCAGTGGTGCTTGATGGACTTTGGTGGATCTTTGGAGGTGCATTTACCATTGGTGGAATTTTGTGTACAACAACAATTATTAGACCAGTATTGGGATGACACCTTTTGAGGCTTTGTATGATAGACCGTACAGATTGCCGACATGATAGTGGTGAGCTATTTATAGTAGGCATCGAGTTGATTGAGGCTTCCTGAGGATGGTTGAGTTTATATGGCAGATACTATCTGCAGCTCAAAGGGCATATGCAGACCAGCAATGTAGGGATGCCGGTTTTACCATCGAGGATCGTATCTTCCAAAAAGTCTCTCCAACCAAAGGAGGCCTTGCGATTCGAGAAGCAAGGCAAGCTAGGTCCTAAGTATATTGGCATGTTCGAGGTGTTTAAACGAGGTGACAAGGTAGCTTGTTGTAATGAAACAACCAAAAGGAGTACTAATGATCAAGGCATAGATTTTATGGGAAACCTCTTTAATTCTAGTCGTCTTGAATTCTGAGTTTAATGACCTTCAAGGATAAGATTTATTGAGTTATTTTCGAAAACCAAAAGATACACCTTTAGTTGCCTTCTTTCTGTAGGTTTATTTATTTTATTCCCTACTAATACCATTATATTTATATATAAATCTTTATCTGTTTTTGTGTGATGTGGGTACTTGGAAGTTGTTATCAAGTACTTGCCTAATTGGGTCTCTGGGGAGTTACCTTTTGGCACTCTTCACCTTGTCCTATCAGAGGGGGCTTCTATGGTAGTTCATCATGTTGTGTTGGTGATTTTTACAAGCACATCATTTACATGCTTGAGTCTATGAGCTTTTCACACCCAGAAAGGCGTAGGGTTCCCAGGTACCATATTACTTTGCTTGCCTTCCAAGCTCAAAAGAGTGATGCATGGTGGTTTGGAGAGGATAGGGTAGGGCCTCCCCGTCAGTTGCGGGTTACGCACCGGTGTAGTTTCCTTTTGTGTGTTTTTTTCATGTAGACTTGTCGCCTTCAATTTTACTATTTCATGGGATGTGTATAGACTCCCATTTGCCGGTTTGTATGTAATTATGTGTCCAAACCAATATTTTGTGCAAACGTGTTTTCTTATATATTATGGAGGTTTTCTAGCGGGGGTGTGGCACTAGCGGATATTTAGGGAATGGCTAAAGCTTCACATACTTACATTCGGTTGTCGTCATCGTTGTGGTCTTATTTCTTTGAGGAACTTTCGCATTTTCTTCTATTGTTAATCTTGTTATGATGTTGAACTGTTACGTAAACCTACGAGTCGGGAAAAAGGATATTTTAACCAGAACCCATGTATTGGGAATAGGCTCTTTAACTGAACCCAAATCTTGGGAATAAGGTGTACTTGTTTAGTTAGAATTTATGGGCATGCAACTGAAAGCATGTAGTAAAGGTCCTTAATCAAAAAGGAATCAAATTACTTCCATCCAAATGTATTTTGAAAAGAGAGTCATTAAAGAAAACTTGGACACAATTGGTAAAAGGGATTCGTGCTCACTTTATTCTGACATCTGTCATAGAAGTATCAAATTAGCTGCAAAAGCTGTTAGTCAAAGAGCAGCTTTATTATTGTTGAGTACTTTGGATCACTTACATGACGAAGTGGAAAGCATTTGCAAGGAGGATGGAGTCGAAGGAGTTGAAAAATCTGCCATCAACTCAGACCTACAAGAGTAAAAGGGATACAAAATAAGAATGTTGGAGAAAAGGTGGTAGGAACGTAAGAAAAATAGTTGTACTACGCTAAAAAACTATTGGACACGATGTAAGCAAATGCCCTAACATAGTATTTTTATGTATTAATATAGTAACAAACAACCATACTATGTCAGCAACAAATTTAATCTGTGTTAGCAATTATTGGACTATGCAACTTAGTTAAAAACCCAGTGATCCACTCAATAGTATAAAATCTAACAAAAGTTAAATGATTCAAATATAAAAAATTCAAATTATCATGATTAATTGGATGATCTGCCGCCATATACGGTGAACGCAAGCAACCCTGAAAAACTTGAATTTGATGTCGCATATGGATGACCATGAGAATTAGTTTGCAAGACAAGAAAAAGTTTCACTGAAAATAATCTAATTTCGAATGAAACTAATAATTTAAACCAAATGAAAAAAATAAAACCTGGTTAACTTGATGTGCTAATGGATGTTCACTACGTTGGGCTACTTCTTGCCCATATGAGACAGTTTGTCCATTTTCTTTAACTTGTTGGTTCTTCATGGCTTGAACTCGATCATTATTTGAGGGGCCGCGTGGACTTCCCGAGTTTGATGCAATATATAAATCTTACAAAAATAAATTTTATACATAAAATTAAATACTAATTATATAAAAAAACTTATATACACTTTTTTTGGATGCACTACAATGGACGTCATGAGATGTTGTTGTCCTCTTCTAGCACACTTGAAACACTAGTGGAAAAATGCTCAAGTGACATGATATTTGCAAACTGAAAAATAGGTCACAAATTTGAAACCGATTTGTCTCCGGCTTTCAACCTGTGAAAATAGCGATGCTTAGTGACCGCATGGGTAGTCGCAAACATTTTTCATAATTTTAGTGACACCTTTGCAACCGTGTTAGCTACGGTCTATTTGTAACCGTTTTAAATAGTTGGAAATTGCGGTTGCAAATGATGAATTATATTCTGCAACCGCAAACAGTGTGAAGCGGTCGCTAACCTAAGATTTGAAACCCCGACATTCGGTTACACGCCGGTCGACTCGACGGGGTTGCCAGTCTCAACACGGTTGGAAAGTTTAATAATATATCATTTGCGACATGACTGCGGTCGCATTGCATGTGGAAATGTTTCACAATCATCGAAGAAATCGGGAGGCCGAAGCCCCGAATTGCCGAATCCCTCCGTCGTTCCGCCACACGACCGCCGTCCACCATTGCCGCCCAATCGGCGGACCACGGCCGTCCCAACGCCGTCCATCGCCGACATCTCCTCCTTCCACATCTTCCTCCACCGCGGGCTCGGATGCCGCTGTTGACCTCCCTTCCCCGCTGCCGCTGCCGTCGTTCATCCTCCTCGCTGCCTCGTCCATCGTCCATCCTCCTCCATTCTCCTCACCGCCGACATCGACCTCATCGCCACCCTTCATCCTCGCCACCGCCTCGTATCGCCGGAGAAATCTCAATAGGTACAATTCTGACTAAACCTTTGCTAGTTGGCTGTCACCTATTCATCTTCATCATGGTTGAGTTGTGTTAATTGTTGTTTTGTGCAAGTTGTTGACGACTGTACTATCTTAATTTTGTTTTTGTGACTGCGTTGATAATAACACTTGGAAATTTGGCTTTACAATAGACTGTCTAGAAAGATTTAGCTATTGCTTTATGCACATTATGAAAACTGTATTATTTGGGCATTTAGATTGTCTAGAAAGATTCTGTTATTGTTTTGCGTCCGAGTTATTAACCCTATATAATTATCTGACTACAAAGCAATAGCTATGCAACTAGAAAGATTCTTCTAGTGGTGACAAGTGGGGATAAAATTTGGAGTTTGATCTTTGCAGTAGACTGTCTAGAAAATTTAGTTATTGTTTTATGCAAGTAACTTGTACGATCAGTGACTTGATAAAAAAGTAAACTAACGTTTTATTCTGAAATCAGTGTGTTGGCTTGGGTAACTATGACGATAGCATAGTATGATCCTTGATCAGCTCTCAGTTATCCCTGTTTGTTTTATTTGGAGATGTGCTGCTCCCTCCCACCTATTCAACGACATCTTTTCATTAAGTACTTCACCCGTTGGGTTTTGTAGATTGTTAGTAGTTGTTTCCTTTCTCGAAATTTCCTTTATGATATTGTTTTTTTAACATTATGTTTATTTGATTTATGCTATGAATCTGGCATAAAACATAAAATAGGTAAAGCAAGTTTAGTTAACCTGTCCTGCTGAGGTGATATCTAGCTCTCCAGTTCCAAAGGGGAGGACAGTTAGGATTCGAAATACTTGATTGAGTTCTTATTGAGCCGGATATTGAATCAATTTGGGATAGAACAGCCCTAAGTCAAATTAAACAATCTGTGTTTCTACGAATTTCCAGAGTTATCAGTTAATTCTCCGATACGGTGGTTAATTTCTCTGATACGGTAGATGAATGATAAGGTACAGCTAGATGCTTAAAGAGATCAATCAAAACTTGGGAAATTGAAAAATTCTATATATATATATCTGCATTTGTTTATACATTATATGTATATGTATATGTACTATACAAGTGTAATTTTTATTAGAATGTAGTCCTACCTATTTTTTTGTCTTTGTAGAAATAGCTCACGGTCATTGGCCCTGTGGTTGGTCAGCTCACGTAAATCTGGATCACGTGACAGAAGTAGTAGAAGTAGCCAATATTAGATACTTGTGTCATGCAGACAATCCACCATTGGATGACTATGCTCCCATAGCTCGAAGAGGTGATGATGTCGATCCAGTTGCTCAACCTGATGGAGATGCCACTTGGCATCTACGAGGACCAAATAGACCGTATGCATAGAGGACCAAAAATAAATTAGGAGATCTATTTCATCCGGTTGTACGGAAGCAAGTATTTATTTTACTTGTCTTTGCCAGAATTTTATTACGAATCTTTATTATCATGTTTTAATTTTATTCTTCTTATAAACTTCTTGAATCAATTATTCCCATACAGACCGGTGTCATAATTAAGGATATATTTAATGGAGCTTACCCGAAGTGGAGTGATGTTCTTCCATATGTCAAGGATTTATGGTGTCAAGAGTGGATAGTAAATAATATAAGCATGTAATTCATAGACTTTAAAAAATTAAAATTGTGTACTTAGTAATAATTTTATGCATGTGAATTCAGGCTGGGTATAAATGGAAGCCGAAGGATGGACTACAGGCAAGGGATGCATTCTTCGAGGCAACATCAAAATTATACAAGGGTATGATAAAACATGTGAGGGATAGAGCACTAGATTGCTTGGACACAGGTGACATTGTAGGTTGTGTAGATGAAGGCCGACCTAATTACATTCAGCCAACCATTTGGAGAAACTCATACGTCATTACTGGGCTACCAATAAATCCAAAGAGTTGTCAAAGAAGAACAAGAAGAATTGGCTAACACAAGAGGAGGATGAGATAACCCATCATGTTGGGGGATCATGCAGTACAAAAATGCACAAAAAACAACTGGTATATATAATATTATATTTTTCTAGATATATTAATCGCCAGTTATAGTTTATTAGCTTCTTGACCAATGCACAAAAAAGACATAGGTTTTTGTGTTTTAGCCAATTGTGTTTGACCACACACACCGGAAGGACAAAGGAAGGGTTCATAGTGTGAGGTAGTGGCTATAAGTATTCTGTTCAATCTCATACATAATAAATTTATTTTCTTTCTTGTAATATTTTGTTTAAAGGATTGTTTAGTCTTCAACGTTATAGCTGAGATTGATGCAAATTAGCTTGTTGTTTAGATGACATTCAAGCTCAATTTTGTAGGTGTTATACATATCTTAAATGAACTAAATCCCTCCTATTACATAATCTTAACTTTGTGAATGCTATGGAAGGTGAATGTGATGATATTGTGTTATAAAATGTGTTAAAAGAAATGTTTCGGGATTTTTTTATTATATATGCGAATTATACAAGTTGTATGAAATTTTTCTAACCTCCAAGTTATAAGAGAGATTCTGTTAGATTGTCACAAAATCAGAAGTCTAATTTGTGACTTGGATTTGAGTGTCTCAGTTCTAAATGTTCGATACGTGTTAGATAAACTCTATATATAAGTTAGTTTGCTCTGGTTGGATGCATGCATGCGAGGCTTTTTTCTTATTAATAATTTTTTGTGCATTGGTAAAGTTTGTGGATGTATTGGACAAGTTTGGTTATTTGTGAAAAAGGTGTTATTTGAGTTTAATGAATTTAGTAAAATATTTTTTTCTTTTATAGGCTAGGTATCGGAAATGCATTGAATCCACCTACAGTTTTGATCCTTCTTCCCAGCCACACATTGTTGACTCCGAGGCTTACCAGTTTGCAGTGAGGGAGCCAAATAAAAGTAGATATTATGATTTACACTTTGCTCTCAATGCAGGCCATCTTCCAAGGCTTACCACTTTGTAGCAAGAAAGCCAAATAAGGGTAGATATCACGGATTAGGTTCTACTCACAATGCAGTCCGCCATCTTCCTCGACGAGAGCATCATGACACTACTTCTGCTTCATTTGACGGTGTTGGCTTCGGTTTTGGTCCACTCAACCCGATATTTGATGAGCGTTTTATCTAAAGAATGAGGAGCTAGACACTCGCAAGTAGGACAGACAGAAATGATGAGATTAGAGCAAGACACTGAGCAGAGAGAGCGGTGGATGAGAGAGGAGGCTGAGGATAGGAATCGTCGGCTTATTGAGTTGCTTGATGAGAGGGAACAACACACGAGAGAGTCGTGGTGTGGGAGGCTAATAGATGAGATCAGATCATGCTTTGTCAAATATTTCTCATGGTTAAAGATACTTGTCGTGGCCCGAACGTATCACCTGCATTGAGACCTGACCGACCAAGTGATCTTAGGGATCCATCTCGTTAATGTTTGACATGTATTAATTATATTTAATATACTGATGTATTTGATAAATAATTTTTATTCATTTTATGATATCCTAATTGGTTATGTAATGTTTAAATTTTTGTCTTATTAGTCAATTTATTATTTTTAACAAGGAATTACAAAATATATTTTTTTATTTTCTTCATTTGCGACAAAATTGAAACCGCATTGAGAGCGGCTTTGCGATTGCGTATTTGTGTTGCAACCACATTTGTGACCAGATTTACGACCACATTTCCTATTGCAAAATTTTAGCAACATTATTTTTGACTGCACATACAGTTGTAATATTTGAAACTGTAAAGCATCGGTCATCTCCGATTTCAAATTTTGCAGTAAAAGTCATTAGTGACTTGACCGAATTTTCTTATCTCAAAAGTTTTTAGCAACTGGATATTCTGTGTTTAGCGACCGCAAGTGCGGCTGGTGATGGCCTTTTTTTTACTAGTGGATCCAGACTAGTTGTGAATTGTTCACCGCCCTTCTTCACCCTTTTCACATTCTATTCCTATTCCTTCATGTCTTGTAACAACCCAAATTTCTAGATCAAAATTATCGTTTAATCTAACTATTATGCAACTAGCTTGTAAAATCTGAAGTTGACTTTCGACTTTATCAAATTGAGCTTGTCCCGAGTAGCTTATCATTGAGGATGTGTTGGGGATGAAAACTTAGAGCATGGATGGTGTAGGGAAATGACCTTAGATCGGAGATGGTTCATATTTTTTGGATGAGCAATGTTTTTGCAAATAGGTGATATTTTATAAAATATTTAATACAATATATTTTAAAAAGGAAATTAAATAAATATATCAATCTCTTCGTCCTTTTAAATAGGCTCTTGAAAAGAAAAATTAAGGTGGGGTATACCTCATATAGCTATATATATCAATTACATCTTTAATTTAAACAATTTTAGTAAGTCTGCTATAATGAGTTTACATGTATGAAAGTAAAGTGTATGAATAGGAGGTTGATAAATCTATTATTTTAAAAAAAATATGAACATGACATTTTTTCATTTGTTAAAAATGTACTAGTTTAAAGTTATTTTGAAATTAATTTTTATTATAATCATTTCGATAATTATAACGAAAGAGTTAAAATTAATAGACTGATTTGAAAATATATTAAGTATAATAATTAGTTTTATATACTTTTTTACCCATGAAAATTTTGAGTAGTGATACCAAATAGAAATTGTTTTGAGTACTGAGACCAAGTAGAAATTGTTGCTCTTTTAGTTACACACGTACATATGCAAATCTCTATACAAAAAATTCTTGGAAGCTAAAAAATGGTAGATGAGCTTTCTCTTCCTAAGTATATGTAAAACAAATTATCACTATTTCAAAATGTCATTGCCAGAAGTAATCTTTATATACATACATACATATATATATATATATATACATATAAACATTACAACCATCAATTTTTTGTTCCAAAAGTTTTGTGTCCAACTTCGTTTCACCTCAAGAAATCAATAAATTCAAATGGCCAAAATCCACAACCAGAAACCATAATATTTGTTCACCACTGTTATATCCCCATCACTGACATGAAACACGCAACTTATTTCCAGCGCACACAGCCCGTGCTTCTTGTTCTTTTCCCCGACACTAGAATCCCCACCATCTGACCGTCCATATCTCCCCACTCCAGGGCCATCCAACGGCCACCATAACACAAACATTTGATGTGCTCGAGGGACCCACTCTCCACTAAAGAGTCTCCACCGGGGCCACTTGTCACTTGCATGATTTCAAATCTTGTAGTTCGTACCAGTGTTGCAGAAATCGGCCGATTCCGTGCGGAATCGGCCGATTTAAATCGGATCGGCGTCGCGCCGATCCGATTTCGAGGCCGAATCGGGCGGCCCCGAATCGGCCCCGGAATCGGCCGAGTTCGGCCGATTCCGACCGATTTAAATCGGAATCGGAATCGGCCGATTTAAATCGGAATCGGTTTTTAGGAAATTACCAAAATACCCTAGGTATGATTTTTATTAAATTATTTAAGCATGGGTAAAATGGTAATTTGGATTTTAAAAACCTAAAATCAAACCCGCTCCCCGACACCGCCGCCGCTCGTCCGCCCGCCGCCGCCCGGTTTCCGCCTCCGCCGTGCGGCCCCGACTCCGCGCTCGCCGCCGACCGGGCTGCCGACCTCGCCGCCGACCTCGCAACGTCGCCGCCCACCCGTGGCCGGACCGAATCGGGCACGCACGAATCGCCGCCGACTCCGCCGCCGGCTCCGGGCCGCCGACGGTTCGTCCGGCCGGGCTGCCGACATCGACCGGGCTGCCGACATCCTCCGACATCGCCGCCGCGAGACTCGCCGCCGACCGGGCCGCCGGTGGCGGCGGGGGTAAAAATCGCACGGTGGCATTCTTGTAATTAAAAGTTGACTCGAGTCTAACTCGAGTCAAAAATAATAATTAATTCGAAATAATTTAAAAAAAATCTTAAAAAATATTTAAAAATATCAAAAACTATAATACACAGAATAATATCAAAATAACATCAATACTTAATTTTAATATATTTATATTATAAATTGTCAAATTATTATATATAACTGATTAAATTAATTTGGACCGATTCAACTGAACCGATTCCTGGCCGATTCAGACCGATTCCGATTCCGATTCCGATTCACTGGAAAACCGATTCCGATTCCGATTTATGCAACCATGGTTCATACGTAGCTCTCTCCTATAATTTCCTTGTACAAGCATCCAACCAATATATAGATGAACGATTCTACATGTTCCTTCAAATCTTCTTTGAGCTTCCTGTTCGCTTCCACATATTCCAAACATTTCACTTTCGGTTGCTTGATCATCTTCGTCTTTTTGGCTCGAGGACGTTTGCCATCTCTTGGCTAGGGAATCTCTTGCTTGTTATCTCATCCAAGTTCTTTCCTTTGGTGGCGGTCTGCACTAGTTTGAAACCATGCAGCTTTTGGGTCGTTTCAGTTCTTCTCGTAGTGGCCGAGGCCAGCTACTGCAAGACACGAAGGTTAGTTTATTACATGGTTCCTGTAATTTTATCCTTTTGTTTTCCACTTGAGGTACGATAATATGGTTATTATAATATAATATTATTAGAGCACATTTAACGAGAGATTACTAGGTGATTACTCCGATTAGCGAATTCGGAAAACCACACTGTATTTTTAATTTTGGAAACAAACCACTTATGGTGGAGGAGATTTTAGTGGTATTATCGCCACCAATCATAATCACCGAAAATCCGTTTTTAAGATTTTTGGGATTTTTCCACGAAATAATTTATGGTATCTAGAAATGGGTAGGCTTTGATTTTTCTAGAATTCAATTCTTCATGCTAATTTTTGACGAACTGATGACTCAGTGATTATGCATATTTGTTAGGGAATGTCTACTTTTCATGCTTGTCCCGGAATAAGGACGAAATATTGTTGCACAATATTTGATCTTTATAATTAACCGTGTCATGTCATATGCTATTCGAGATGATAACTACTCAATAAATGGTTTCGTCTCAATTCTTTTTTCATTAGTCGAGTTGGATCGAAGTTTTATTTAATTGTTTTATCACGTACTTGAGCGGTACTCTTGTACACTTTTATTTGTGGACGTGGTTTATTCCTGTCTTCATTATCCTTTTTCCTTTTCAAACTCATATTTATGGCCATTATAAATGTGTTGAAATTTTGGGTTGTGTTAAATGTTTTCAGAAAGTGGTGTACAAATTGGACATCACGGACATGACGGCCAAGCAGAAGGCCATGAAAGCTGTGTCCACCCTTCAAGGTATTCCTATGGCCATCTCCATTTTCAAACTCTTAAACATAACAATTTTCCTCCAGTCTCAAATTTTAATTACGAAGAACTAATTCAGTACCTCACAACAATTCTTCTATACCAATGAATACAACTCCAAAATCCAAATATCAATTAACCAGTCATACTCCACCAGGAGTTGATTTCATTGCCATTGACTTGGATACAAAGACATTAACTGTGATTGGACTGGTGGACCCCGTGGATGTGGTGGGCAAGCTAAGGAAGAACTGGCCCACAGATATCATCTCTGTAGGCCCAGCAAAGGAGCCTGAGCGACCCAAGGAAGAGGGGGCAAAGAGGAGGCCAAGAAGGAAGAAGCAAAGGAGGCGGCTAAGCAGGAGCCCAAGGAAGGGAGGCAAAGAAAGAGGAGGGCAAGAAGGAAGAAGATGAAAAGAAGAAATTGGTGCTGCCAGAAGAAGCCATCAAGGGTTATAATTATAGGGTTAACGCTTATCCTCCTAATTATGTGAGTGCTCCACACTATTATGCACATAGCATGGAAGAGAATCCAAATGCTTGTGTTATATCCTAAGTATTAATTGTGCTTTGTGTGTATGCAAGCTTGATCATTACTAGAAGCTGGTCCTTGTGTTTTCTCTTATATATTTCCATACCTAGGCAAGCTAGCTGTATTTTGTTTATTACCATTTGTGTGCTTCTTGTACATGCCTGTGTATGAAGTGTTCAATTTTGACAATGGAAAGTAAATGTATTACGATATAATAATCTCTACAAGCATCTATTTATGTATATGTATGGTGATATATACCCCAAGTTGATATTTGGTGTGTGCGAATTTATTAATATTCTAAGACAAGTTTGGCAATTTCCCAAGGTCCTGTCTATTATTAATTCAGAAATATTTTTCTGTTAGGCATTCTGTCTGTTTGGCAAGTTTGGCAATTTACCAATTCTGTCTGTTTGGCATTAAAATAATGTAAATAACATAAATATTTAAAAATAGGCAACCTTCTGTTTGAATTCCTTAAGTACTTCATTTAAACATAATAAGAATAATTAAACATTAATTATAAGGTAAGAATACCTACAAAAAACACAAGGTCCTCAAGTGTTAATCGAAGCATGACAAGTATTATCCACCAATGGAAGTTAAGAAGAAAACATGAAGAAATTAGAGATAGAAATCTTCATATAAAAAAATTAGTGGTTCGTAGCTAAGGCTACTAAATGAACGAGCGAGCCAACTTCAGGCCTGTGTTCGAACTCGACTCGAATAGCTTGAGCTCGTTCAAACTTGACTTAAGATCGAACGAGTTTTGAACATATATTCTTTAAATCAACTCGAATATTTTTTATGTTGTTCGAACTCGACTCATGTTCGAATACATTAAACTGTTTAATTTTGACGAGCTTGAAACTAGCTCGAAACTTAACTCGTTTTTGAATTCAAAACTAGGCCTAGGCCCACGCTCAATTAGGGCCAGGCCCAGAGCCCAATTACGATTTCTATTTTCTTGTACATTATCCAATGAAAAATAGCTCGAAGCTCGTTTGAACTCGCTCGAAATCGAACGAGTTTTGAATATATCGAAATTAAATCAAATATTTTTTGTGTTGTTCGAGCTTGAGCTCGTGTTCGAATAGGTTAAACTGTTTAATTTTGACGAGCTCGAAACCCAACTCGTTTTTTAACTCGAAACTAAGCCCAGGCCCACACTCAATTAGGATCAAACTTATTTTTAGCACAAAACTAGGTCCAGGCCCAATTACGATTTCTATTTTTCTTGTGCATTTATCCAACAAAAAATGATCATGTGATGAGCATGAGGATAACACTTTCCCAACTAAGCTATCCATATATTGATGTTATTTTGTTATTTTATTATATATAAATCAATATAACTAGTTACAATTAAACTTATTAATATATATATATATATATATTATCTTAGCTGAGGCAGATAATATTTCTATCTCAAACTTTAATTTAGATCGTTTGATTACAAAGATGACCCAAATTTAATAAAAATAACGCTCACACCACCACCCTCCTTTAATACGTAGTCATAGTCAATAATAATATTTATTTATGATTTTAAATTTATTTTAAATATAAAAATGATATTATATATATTATTATATTATATTATCGAATTGAGTTCAAGTCGAGTTACAAGTCGATTTCGAGTAGAGTCGAATTGAACACTACGCTTGTTCAAGTTCGACTCATGGGATTCGAATTCGAGTTTAAGTATTTAAACGTTAAGTTTTTGAGTCGAGTCAAACTGCGTCAAACGTCAAATACTCACAGAACTAGTTCACTCAATTAGCAAAGCTATTTGTAACGATGAGGTTGAATAATTGTTGACAATATTTTCGTCACTAAACCCTATTAATATTTCTAGTAGTGAAGATAAACTCCATCGCCTTAAAATAAAGAGCAAAAGAGAACCAATGCATTCAGCAAAAAATTAAAGCTACCTTGCATCAATTATTTATTACTTTTGTGCTACAAAATTTCCAAAACTGATCAAGTACGCTTGTGAATAATTAGAGGGAAAAGTAGTAGTGAAAGGACAGGTGGGTTCCCCTACATGTCGACTTATCTTTTAGAGGCTTCAAATTATTGTCGGTTTCGATTCTAGATCTACGTCACGGTCATGATTAAACATAGGAAAGGCCGTTCACAAAGCCAAGCAAATTGTCAACATGGACAAATAGTTTCTAATCATAGATTGTTCTGGCTCATATAATTCATGTCATATATTTAGTGAAATGTTGATTTTTATAACATTAATGTCAAGTTTAGACACTTTAACCGAAGCGATGTGAAATTTAGACTATGATTATGAAT
Organism: Piper betle; assembly: GCA_033002965.1. Lineage (NCBI taxonomy): Eukaryota > Viridiplantae > Streptophyta > Magnoliopsida > Piperales > Piperaceae > Piper > Piper betle. The sequence continues at coordinate 49,355 of JAURVB010013799.1, read as the reverse complement.
ACGAAAGTCACAATCATATAACTATTTAAAAAAGGAAACATTTTGTTTGTTATGGTCTTGGCAGAGAGGTTTGTCTGGTTGAAGGAGCTGTGCTACGGCACCGGCACCACTATAGTTTATAAGGTAAAGAATAATGTTATGCACATCACTCAAATTTCTCTTTTTTTCGCCTTGAATGTAATTGTTTCATTCAATTATTCACATGGATTGTACTTACATGACAATTTGTTTAAGCCAATCAAACTCACTCAAGGTGAGAAAAATTTTGATGGTACACAAAAAAAAAATCATTTTGTACAAAGTTGTCAATTCGCCACATTGGAACTTTTTTTATTTCATCTTCTGATCAGGGCACTGGGCTTTATTTTGCCCTCATTTGCCTCTAATTTTTTACTTTGGGTAGCAGGCTAGGGCTCCGTTTTGAGTTGTTGAGTTAGATAAATTCATAACTCGAATTCAAGAACATAGAAAACACAGCTGGTCTGAAGTCCCAATTAGTTATCACTAAAGCACTACCTATTAAACATCACTAATAGCAGTTCTAAAGTTTTAATAATAGGTGGGTGTTTTCATCTATATATATTTAATTGCTTATTGGGTCTTATAATTAATATTACCTATAAGATTTTAAAGCTAACTATTTTTCATGTCTTTACCATCTCTAAATGCGAAAAAACACAAGGTCAACTCAATTGTCTTGTATAAGGCTGCTAAACGAGTGAGCGAGCTAAGTTCGACTTGTGCTCGAACTCAACTCGAATAGCTTGAAGTTCGTTCGAGATCGACTCGAAATCGAACGATTTTTTAACATATATGATTAAAATCAACTCAAATATTTTTTATGTTATTTGAGTTCTACTCGAACTCGAATATATTTAAACTGTTTAATTTTGATGAATTCGAAATCAGCTCGTTTAAGAGCTCGAAACTAGCTCGTTCAGGAGCTTGAAACCAATTCGATCATAAGGTTGAACCGGAGCTCAAAACGAACTCGTTTGGAAGCTCGAAACTAACTCGATTATAATGTCGAAAGTAACTTGTTTAGGAGAAAAATATCTAGCTATATAAATCAAAATTAACAAAAATGGTCTATCAATGTATTTATATAAATTATCTCAATAATAAAAGGTCTTTTCAAGTTACAATAATGTTTCAATTTTTTTACAAAATACCTAAGAATCATTAAATAATAAACATTTTTAAAAAAATAAAATGCTTAGAATTGTTAAACCTAAAATTGGAAAAAAAACTATCAAAAGTCTATATTTTATAACTTTCATCTATATTTAAACAGTTTTTATCCGGCCTTCATCCTAGAAAAAAATCAACAGATATCATTCGTTGTGAAATGTTAAATTAAATAAAAATAAATAAATTATGTAAAAGGAATCAATGTACTCTATTGTCATCTCCAAAGAATAAAGTTCACGGGTATTCTAATTTTTAACCTATATGTAAAAAAATAATAAATAATATTTCATCTTACGGTTATAAAAAGACTGTGATATGAAATTAAATAAAATAATAATATATTTTAATTATAATTTTTTTAATACATTCATTTATTTTATATATTAATTAATTTTAATGAAATTAATAGCAATTAATTTTATTTTGATGCAACACTTCTATATCATAAATTAAGTGGTTATATATTAATTAATTTTAAAGATATTAATAGCAATTAATTTTATTTTGATGCAACACTTCTATATCATAAATTAAGCGGTTGCAAGTTTCCTATGTTATCACTTAACGGTATTAATTTTCTTAACAGGCACTAATTTTAAAAAAATTAAGCAATATTTTTTATAAGGAAATGAAGCCAAAATTTAGGTGTAAATGATGAGTTTAATTATTTTAAATGGCTAAGTGATTTTATATTTTTTATGTATAGTAAAAAAACCTATCTTGGAAATTCCCTCCCAAGATCATCACAGTGGCAGTAGTGGAGGAAGAACTTGGCCGGAACTGGGGAAGAACTCAGGCCGGCACTTCGGGAATGCGAGAGAACTCAAGCTATAGTCCGGGCATAGTCCGGGCAGAGGAAGACAACAATGGATTGGGGAAGGTGGTTGGAGTTGATGGCTTCGATCAACCACAGCAACGGCGGTGGCGGTGACTAGAAGAAGAACGCGGTCGAGAGGAAGATTACACTTTGTAGAATGCCGGCAAACGCAGGTTACAGTCTGGGCGGAGGAGGATGGAGATGGATGTGGGAAGGTGATCGGAAATGATGGCTATTGTCGGCCACAATAGCAGCTGCAGTAGCAGCAACGACTAGAAGAAGAAGGTGGCCAGGAGGAAGATTGCACTTCGGGGATGCCTAGGAACTTAGGTCGCAATCCGGGTGGAGGACGGTAATGGATCGGGCAAGGTAGTTGGAAATGAAGGCTCCGATCGGCCACAATGGCAACTGTGACTAGAAGACAAAGGGGATTGGGAGAGGAAGAGTTGCACTTCGTGAATGCTGGAAGCCAGGCCGTTGTCCTTGCTGGGGAGGATGGGGGAGCGGATCCGAAGGGGTGTCCATCTCAATATTCAATGAGATTAAAAAATAAAAAATTATTTTAAAATTAGAATATGTCTCTAATAGATCCCACACATTGCCCGGTATCATGCTTAGTTACATTCATATTGAGAAAAGCTCAACCCTAAAACTGTTTCCAAAGCCATTAAAGCTTGCACCTTTCCAAGCCATTAATTCGAACACACCTTCCACCGCCGCCTAAAGTAAGAAACATACACCTACATAGTATATTGCTAGCTAGGCATTCGAACAGGTGTAACTAATAACTCACACCCCTTGTAAACTTAACACAAAATTAAATATGCATGACAAACAAATATTAATAATTAATTTTCCCCATTAGTACATAAACCCAAAGCCTAAACACTTGGACGTATATAAATGCCAAGATAAAATTGAGCCGAAGCCCAAGCCCAAGCAATTATGATTATGGTAGAGCAGCTACCTGAGGATAATTGCCATGGCAAATCCTCCCTGAACTCTGCGAGTTTGAACCGCGTGACCGTCGTCAACAAGGCATTGCAGTCGAATCATTATTATTCCAGCACCTTTTTAAACAAGAAATTGCCAAAATTATTAAACAATTATAATTATTTACCCAACAGTCGTAGTAGAATAATTGTTAACAGATATAATTATTTTAAGTAGTGAAAAACTGAAGAAGCAAATCGGGGGCCATAAAAGACGGACCTTGAATTTTTTTCTCCAACAAACATTTGGTCGCCTATATGATTCAACTGTACGAGCTGCCCTTCCTCCACTCTCGGCGCCTACAAATATACCTCGGGTCGTCCACCTTCGTGAGTAAGAAAGGCGTCTACTCGTTGTTAGATATTTTGCTAAAATTTAATAACGTAAAAGTTGCCAAATGTATCATAAATTAAAAACTAAAAGTTGGACTCCATTTGGTGCATTATATAGTAGAGTCTACTTGAAGTCAACACCAAGCTAATTTGAAATTACTTATATTAAAATTTTAATTATATAAATAAATAATTACATAAAATTAGTTTAAATTGTACTTTAATATTTGAAATTGATAAATATATAATTTATATTAATTAAACATATTAATTTAGTTAATTTAAACAAAGGATAACATACTTTGATAATTTCAATAATTTGACTAGAGCAATCAATTGTAAAAATAGTTAGTATAGAGTCGGCATGCATGGAGTTTAACTCGACAAATCACAGAATAAAATCGATTTGAGAAATTTTTAAAATGAAAATGAAGCTTTCTGACTATGATGTAGATACATTTTGGAAAGTAAATAGATAAAACCTCTGGTCGTCCTCTTCGATAAGTAACAAGGTCGTCCACATTGGCATCACTCAACTTGCACACTTTGAGGAGTTAGAAGGTCGTCTACACAAAGGTTAACCTTCTTGGTCCAACAAGTATTTAATGGACCCTCGCGCCTAGTGGCCCTATCTAGTCTTTTTAATTTAATAGTAAAAATATCTTTAATAATATGTCGTCAATCTATCTGAACCTGGTTCCATTGGACCCTACTCATGTTAAGTCAAAAAAAAAGTTGTCTCCAATATGGCAATTACCAGTCCACTCGGTTTGGTTTATATAAACATTAATTTACCAAAAATATGCTGAGGTTAGGAATGAGAATGGCTATACTACAATGTAATGCTTGTTAGATTTTGGGTTATATAATAAAGTTAAAATTATTGGGCTACGAACATTTATTATGATTATGAGAATATATATATATATATATATATATATATATATAACCCTATTTTTTAATAATCTGAATACAAAATTTGTATATAATAACTTATAATTTCTATTTTGCATGCAATGCCATGATGCAAACAAACATGCGTAAAGCAACAATAGTAGCGAACATTATATAACCGTAAATGAAACTTTCAGCCCTTTTGGCATACACTAGTCAGATTTAGTTATAAGAAAGTAATGTATTCGAGTGAACACTTGTTGAGCAGTGCTATCTTTATCCACGCAGGATAACAACAAGAAGTGTCCTTCAACACTTTCCATCTGATAATTTGACCAAGACTTATCGCCTGCGATGAATGCACGTTATCAAATTGTAATCAACAAGTTCACCCTCCACTCAGTATGCATTGAGAGTATATAAGATAAGTAATGATGGTTCATTCCTGTTCTCTTTCAACATTCGCTCGGCAAACTCAATACGATATGGTGCGGTCAGGTTCATTCGGTTCTTCCTCGATCAATGAGTATGATGAATTAATATGGTAAATAAACGAAAAAAGTATCTTAATTCCACTCGATGCATAGCCCAGCCTATCAGAAACAGAACGGCTATGGCTGGCCGCAGCGGGGTGTGCGTCAATCAGACGTCGACATTATGCTTGTCCACTTAACATCACAAAAATTCAGTCATCCCTAGTTAATTTGTTCTGGTAAGTGGTCACGAACAAACGATCAAAATTTATTTAAAAATTATTTATTTTTTATCTCATAGTTATTGTATTATAGAATATTTTTTCGTTATAAATATTAATTTTTCTCACTAACTAATATTTTATTCATATAATCGATTTCTGTTTTATTTTTCTTAGTTTTTTTAATATCAATTAGCATAAAAATTAAAATCACTTTTTTTATAAATAATTGAATAAAGATATTATATTGCAATGAAAAAATTCAGAAAATAAGATTAATGTGCTTTAAATTTAATAATCATTAATGATAATTTGATAATAAACCTTAAAAATATAATTTATATTATTAATTTATAATTTTTATCGGTCATTTGGTAGGTCATTCGGTTGAACAAAGCATTGTACATGTTTCTTCTATTTTTATTTGGTCATAAATCAATCAAGTCAAATTTGGTACTACATACTTTGGGCAGCGCGGTCACTCGGGCGTCTATGCCCACCCCTCAAGATTTAAATCACAACTTAACAACGGGTAAGGCCTTTAATTTACGCATTGTCCGTGTATGAATTGAATCGAGATCAAAGCGAGCCCTAGATGCTCTCACAAGTCCAAACATTGGTAGTTTTAGCCAATCCTAGATCAATCATCGATGGTGCCCATGCTATCAAAACCACTAACCAGTAACCCAATAAATAGCAGTTAAATACTTGATTTATTTACCCTTGCATGACATATTTGTTAAAACGAGTGTTAGACATGGTGAACACAACCTATACATGTCCTAAAAAATCATAAATACTAAGACCAATTTTACTACTATTCTAAACATGTCATGTAAATGCAAATCCGTAAAAGGTTATACAGAAAAATTTTCTCCCGAGAACGGCACCAAGTGCGGTGCCCTCCTCATAATAAATATCATCCATTAGACGGCTGATCCTTATCTTCTCTCATTTTTATTTTTTTCCTAGTTTGTCCCTTTTCATAAAACTTCCATCCTTTTGAACAAAGCGAAGCACTTTGCCATCAAAATAACCAGCGTAATATGGCCAACGCGGCCTTCCATCGCCGCCTCCTCCTAGCCCTGCCATTGTCGACTCCTTCGCCGCCATCGTTGTCTCAACCTCGTCCGGCACCATCCCCATCTCCTCCTATGCCGATCACTGTCTCCTCCTTTGCCCCTGCTATCACCACCTTCTTTGCTTTCATTGTTCATGTTGCAATTAGTCCACAAAAATTTTTTTCTTGGCCAATAGTTCATAATGTTATGTAGGCTATTCTCTTGGGTTATTGTTAAACCATTAAGTTTGATTTCTTTTCAATTTGAATTATTTTTTAATCGCTAATTATTTGTTTAATTTTAATAATTTATATGAAGAAATATTTTTTTCAATGACTATATATCTAATTTATAATATGATATAAGTTATATCTAATTTCTGAATTATGGGATATCCATGATTGAAATTTGTTGAGAACGTGGAGCCAACATCGATATTATGACACTTGGAGCTAGGCACAACGAAGTGTTCAAGATTGGCCAAGGCTGTGGCAGAATTGAGTAGTTGCGATCATTTTACCTGTGCCATTATCTTCTATCTACAAAATTTGGTCGAAGGTTCTCCTCAAGATTTAGAGCTTGAAGTCATTATCATAACTGCTAGAGCTGTTAAAAAACAATGGCTACTTCTTATTGTCCAAATCATTTGCAATGCGGTTGTAGGTGTTGATGGATAGATAGGTGCATAATCTTTTTTCGTCTAGCAGGACAGCATAATAGATGTCCCAATTTGTATAATATTTTATAGTTGGTTCAATTATAAAATACGATGTGTGGCTTCTTGCATGCTTCCTCATAATGGACTTCAAGCATAAATTTGTTGCTTTCAACTGTCTAAAATCTATTAAACGAGTGAAAGGGATTCCGCATGCATCTTATTCTAGATAATTCAAGTAGACAAGCATTTAGACTTGGCAAACGTACTCAATATATTGTTTGATAGCAGCAAACAATTTCTTCCTTCATTTAGTCTTCACTGTAAATATCAAAATTACAAAAGTTGATTTCTTATACGAAAGAAGTTGAACAGTTCTTATAAACTCTTCTACTTACCATTATTAGTACCAAAGACTATGCAAAATTTTTCATTGAATCGATAAAAAATCTCTCAATAAACATATTTATAATGATGAAAAAGACAAAAGGGTAATTGATGAAACAAATCAAAACACAATTGAATTTATTTCAACTATAAATAGATCATTTTCTAATATTACCAATATTATTAATAATAGTAATAAGAAGTCACTGACTTATTACGACTTATTTTCTTTATCTCAAGCATATGTATTTTTCAAATTATCACAAACTCAAGTTATTAACTTATATCGCTTGGGATCTTTACTTCAATATCATGAAGCATCCACTCAGAAGTTGATTTCTCCAGCATTACACTTGCACCATTACGCTTTGCACCTGAAATGCAAAAAAAAAAAAAAGGAGCCATATAAGCATTGTATTTAAAAGACAGAGAAAAGAATGTATAAGACAAACATATATACCCTTGTTCCATAGTCATATACTTTGAGTTTCTAGTTCACTTCTATTTTGCACAGAACAACCATCGTCAACGGGCCTACATAACGCACATATAATAAGATTTTAAAAAAAAATCATAGTTTGGGTCGTACCTCATCATAGTTTGGTTCGTACCTCATGGTAGAACAAGTACGCAAAGCATGAACCCGCCTATTGCATCCATGACATACTCGTGACTTCATTTTTGCTTCCTCAGTTGCCAGACTTCAATCGTTTTGATGCATGTTAAGATTGCACATCTACAAGACAATATGTGATGAAACTTTAAAAGTGCATTGCTATAATATCCATGTTGCCTCCAAGTTCTCAACAAATTTCAATTATGAATATCTCGTAATTCGGAAATTAGATATAACTTATATCATATTATAAATTAGATACAAACGTAGTCACCGACAAAAAATTCCTTCATATAAATTCTTAAACTTAAACAAATAATTAGCAATTAAAAAATAATTCAAATTAAAAAAAATCAAACTTAATGGTCTAATAATAACCCAAGACTACATAACAATATGAACTATTGGCCAAGAACAAAGCTTTCTTGTGTACCAATTGCATCCTAAACAATGGAAGGCGAGGTGGTCATGGCGAGGGCAGAGGAGATGGTGATAGTGGCAGAGAAGATGGGGATTGTAACACCCCGTTTCAGCTCACCCGTGAACCGACCCGGAAATGTCATCGGCGACCGAACCGTTCGCTAATGTACTGGTTCAGTTAAGCCGACTCGGATCTGCCCTCGGTGTCTTAAGATGAGGATGCAACCATGAGATGTATGAATGAAAACAATTCGGTTCTAATAGAGTCCTAAATGCATGTGATGATATGCAAGTAAAACAAAACTATTCAACAAGCAAGAAATTTAAATAAAAATTCATTAATATTTACAAAAAAATCGACAAAATCTCCCCTAAAAGTGAAATAGGGGTCAACCTGTCTACAACAAGGGTATATAAATATTTTATCAAAATATGATAAAACATAACAATCTACTATGACATTCAGTCAATATCTCTTTCGTTTCATCTGAGCCGAGTCTAAACTCCAAGGCTCCCTACTCATTTACAATTATCCGCTCGTCTCATAAGAAGCAATTTATCAAGACAAAAATATTCTAATTATCATTCACACAGCATTAACACACCATCATTATACATTACACGCGGCAAGTACATCTGCGCACGGTTCTGTGCTGCTCCTCTACAGTCCCGACAGTTTCATCGCTCGCATTCCTCACCTACATATATATAGGAAAACCGTCAGTAATGAGTGTTACCGGCCCGAAAAATAACTAATATCAATCTGGCACAGGAGAGCAAACTCTCCTGTTGAATGAAAACTATATACTTCCTCAAGAACTCTCATCAGGGCACATATGGGAGCCGTCGCCCTCAGGTCGACAGCTCCCATATGTGCCCTGATGAGAGTTCTTGAGGAAGTATATGGTTTTCATTCAACAAGAGAGTTTGCTCTCCTGTGCCAGATTGATATTAGTTATTTTCTGGGCTGGTAACACTCGTTACTGACGGTTTTTCTATATATTTGTAGGTGAGGAATGCGAGCGATGAAAGCTGTCGGGACTGCGGAGGAGCAGCACGGAACCGCACACACATGTACCTGCTGCGTGTAATGTATAATGATGGTGTGTTAATGCTGTGTGAATGATAATTAGAATGTTTTTGTCTTGATAAATTGCTTCTTATGAGACGAGCGGATAATTGTGAATGAGTAGGGAGCCTTGGAGTTCAGACTCGGCTCATATGAAATGAAAGAGATAATGACTGAATGCCATAGTAGATTGTTATGTTTTATCGTATTTTGATAAAATATTTATATACCCTTGTTGTGGACAGGTTGGCCCCTATTGCACTTTTAGGGAGATTCTGTCCGTTTTTTCGTAAATATTAATGAATTTTTATTTAAATTTCTTGCTTGTTGAATGGTTTTGTTTTGCTTGCATATCATCACATGCATGTAGGACTCCGTTAGAACCCAATTGTTCCCATTCATGCATCTCATGGTTGCATCCCCATCTTAAGACGCCGAGGGCAGATCCGGGTCGGCTTAACCGAACCAGTACATTAGCGACCGGTTCGGTCGCCGGTGACATTTCCGGGTCGGTTCACGGGTGAGCCAAAACGGGGTGTTACAATAATGGTATCAGAGCTAACCCTTGGTTGATTAAGATGGTAGATGCGTTACAGGTTACATGTATGCTGAAGCTGCTCCGAGCTGTGCCGACAGGTATTTTTCTGTTTTAATGTTTTTGGGTTGCAGATTTTCTTACGAGTTGGTGGTGTGACAAGGTGATCAGATCAGGTCAGGAATTTGTAGCAGGATGGTGACACAGACCCGTCAGACACAGATCAGGACCCCATCACCTCCAGTAGCCAGACAGGACAGTCCTAGCCCTGTTCACAGTGACGCCGCCTCCAATCAACCTAGGACTGCCATGCCACCAGTAGAGGTCAGTGTGCCAGTTTCAGCTAGCCGACGTGGTGAGAGTCATCATCGAGACAGTCGCCGCGACCGAGATAGTCGCCGGGACCTAGATAGTCGCATGGACCGAGACAGTGGTCGTGACAGTTACCGCACCAGAAGTAGTCGACAGGAGAGAGACGCAGCAATTGCCAGGTTGGCGGAAGCTCAGATACAAATGCAGCAAAGGCAGGAAGAATTTAGGAGACAAATGTAGCAAGACCAAGAGGAATTCAGGAGAGAGCTCAGACAGATAGCTCTTTCTGTGGCCAGAACTGAGAAGAGACCAGCGGTAGGTGAAGAGGCACGGGGAGAGCTGGCAGTTTCCACAGACCCTCTATCGCCACCTCCTCCTCCAACACTGCAACAGAGGACTACTCCAATGACAGTTCCCCTATTTGCCCCACTTCAGGCAGGGTATGAGACCGGACATTAGTGGAACCGCAGCAGTTGGTAGCGGGCAGACTGTAGGCGGAAGTGGAGCTGCAAGATTTGACGGTGTACCAACAGGTATGGGACCACAATTTCCTCGGTATGAGCAAGGAGAAAGATCGAACAGATCAGTGGATACGAGGAAATTGGAACTGTGGCAGTACGAAAAGTTCGTGAAGAATGGTGGATGACCTTTCTTTGGAAAGTTGGACGCAGAAGAGGCATTCTTGTGGATATCGTCAGCTATAGGAGTGTTTGACACTATGGCATGCCCCATGGAGCACCGAGTGCGCATCATCACAGGAGCATTCTAGGACGAAGCCAGGATATGGTGGAGTTCGGTCCAGAATTCTGTATTTGCCCATCGTCAGCCCCAGGACATCACATGGGAGTAATTTAGGGTGGAATTCGATGGAAAGTATTTCCCGCCAAACATCAGGAAGAGAAAGGAACGAGAATTCCAGACGCTGAGGCAGGGACCCATGACGGTGGTACAATAGGAGACTAGGTTTAGAGCTTTGGAGAGATTTGCACCAGACTTGGTGTCCACCGAAGAAAGAAGGATAGAGCATTTTTACGAAGGCCTCCATCACGAGATCAGGATGGCCTATTTGGATAGGAAGTTCGCTACTTTCGGTGATGTTGTGAGAGCTGCAGGCGAGGCAGAACGAGTTATAGCTGCTAGACCTCGCCGGGATGTTGACCAGACGCAGCAACATTTGAGGTCGTATCAGCCAGAGCAGGGAGAACAACAGAGACATCGGTTAGATGCATCAGTTGCCATGAGGGCTATGGATGCCCAAGTTCAGGGCTACAGAGCACCCTTCTGTCAGAATTGTCGACGTCGTCATGGAGGTGAGTGCAGAGCAGGCACAGACGCATGCTACAAATGTGGTCAGCGAGGACATAGAGCTGCAGAGTGCAGTGTAGGCACAGACGTATGCTATAGTTGCAGTCAACCAGGGCATAGAGCCACAACTTGTCCAACTGGCCAGACCCAACAGGTGACACTCCTAGCACCTCTGCAGAGACTTACACTCCCAGCTCCCCAGCAACAACCACAACAGAGAGGTCAGCAAGGTCAAGGTCAAGGCCAGAGAGGCGGAGACCGACAGCCACTGAGACAGCAGCAAAGAGGACTTGTAGCTATCATGACAGGACAAGAACACCAGGCCTTGGATCAGAGCGGAATGCAAACAACACCACCAGCAAGACCGTCCTTCTCGGTACCACCATGGACAGCTGGGATGGACACAGCCACGATTGCTGAAGCACTGGAAGATGCAACAAATGTGACAGGTACGCAAGCGTCTCACTTCAGATTTCACATTTAGTAGATAGCTACCAGAGTGAAGCCTCCTTAATCTAAAATTTTGAGGACAAAATTTTTATAAGGAGGGAAGTTTGTAAAACCCGTGACTCGAGTCAGGGTTTTACGTTACCAAACCAGTCGGTTCGACCGTTGGTTCGAGTCGAGTCAGTTTCATGAACCGCATGCTGAGTCGAGGCCAGCCATGAGTTATGAGCGATGAGAGTCAGGTGTACCTGAATATATGATGATAACTTCGAGAAGATGGTGAGAAATGAGTTATCAGAATATATAAAAGTATGCAGTATTTTTTTCTTTTTATATGTTTGATCGTAGAAATAGTTTTAGGCCGAATAACGCATTAGGATGCGTTGGATTATATTCGGGTGGGTTATTAGTTATAGAGCATGTCATTTGGATGTTGTTGTGTTTGTTTTATTTTATGGGATTTTTTTCATATTTTTCTAGATTTTTTAGAATTTATTACGAACTAGTTATTATTTTGACTCGAGTCAGAATCGAGTCAATACTTATTTACGATTTTGCCATTGGAGTATTTCACCTCCTTTCCCGACACTTCCCCACCCAAACCCTACCGCCGCCTTGTGCTGCTGTCGCCGTCGCCGACGTCACACTGCCGCCGATCGTCGCCGCCCCGCCTTGCTGTGCCGTCGTCGTGCCGCCCCGACCAACCCCGGCCACCGTCTCGCCGCCACGACGCCGGAATCGCCCCACGAGCTGCGACGCTCTCCTTGTCGATTCGCCGCCATCCGGGCCGCGCCGCCGCCGCCGTGACCTCGACGACCACCCCCTTGACCTCCCCGACGTTTCCCCCTTACCTAGCACTGCCGTCGAAGCCGGCCGTGGGCCTGATCGGAACGACCGACCGCCCCGACCGAACTCGACGCCGCCGCCGGCGGTCATCGCCGCCGTGGCCGCCCTTGCCGTCACCACCATTGGGACGAGCTCGCCGAGCCGGTGCTAAACCTTACCCCCGATTGCCCAGCCGGAACAGTCGCCGGAAAACCGCCGGAAGTCGCCAAAAAATTGGATTCACCGAAATTCGTCAGAAATCACCTGATCTTCCGCCGAATCCCCTGATTGAACCCTATCGAACTTCGGACGACATAGGGTGCCAAATTCGAGCCACGAATCACACGAGGTATAATTTATTTTAACTTAATTATTTAAAAGTATTGATTATTAGAATTGCATGCTAGGATTGGTGAATTGCGTGTTATAATTATATGTATAAATGTAGAATTGATTAAGGATAAAATATGAAATTTGTTTGATTGAGCGGTGTTAAAAATGGAGGCTAAGAAACTAATTAGGGTAACTAGGTAATGATCATGATCTAATGCAAACTAACCTAAGTAGATTTGCTAGAATTGATATAGGTTGATGTGTGTTGATTGATGCGTGATGGATGTATGTGTGATATAGGATGTATGACTGCATCATGAGCGGGCGTTAGTATTTAGTTTCGATGTGTAGGTACGGAGTAGGAGCTCGCCGCCTAGGCACGAGGACACGCTTGGAGCTTCTACCAGGTCCGTTTAGGACTCGTTCTCTATTTTTACGCTACTCTATTGTGTATTTGATTTATCATATGCAGGACGAGTTAAGTGGCGTTTTATCGGATCCCACTTAACTCGGGCCATTTAGCCAACGATTTTTCGGATTAATAACCCTCGAGGATGAGATCCCTCGAGTTTGTTTTCGAACTTCAGATCCAACTCACGATGCCTTCGGGCCTATTGTATAAATCCCAACCTAGACCTATATATATGTATAGTTTTCGCGTTTTCAGTGAGAGATTGAATGAGGGAAATCCGACTACCGTGCTACGCGAGCGGGCACGTGTGAGTCGATAGTGGGCTCTGGAATGGTGTGTGGGCCGTTTCATTCCCGAGGGATCCTGACAACTCCACCTTTGAGTTCCTCAAACCCGGAGAAGTGTGGAGGTTCACGGGTACTGCAATGCAGCGCATGTCTAGACTTGTGGTTTCAAAGAGTACTAAAGGCGACTGCCTGAGAGTGCTCGGCCTTCGTGCTCAAGGCCAGGAGTAATATGGAAGGTGTAGAGGGCGAAAAGGAATGAGATTTGATGCGAGAAGCGATAGAGAAATGGCTAAGGTATGAGAATGAGAAAGAAAGGGGGACGCTGTCGACCTGAGGGCGACGACTCCCATATGTGCCCTGATGAGAGTTCTTGAGGAAGTATATGGTTTTCATTCAACAGGAGAGTTTGCTCTCCTATGCCAGATTGATATTAGTTATTTTTCAGGCCGGTAACACTCGTTACTGATGGTTTTTCTATATATATGTAGGTGAGGAATGCGAGCGATGAAAGCTGTCGGGACTGCGGAGGAGCAGCACGGAACCGCGCACACATGTACCTGCCACGTGTAATGTATAATGATGGTGTGTTAATGTTGTGTGAATGATAATTAGAATATTTTTGTCTTGATAAATTGCTTCTTATGAGACGAGCGGATAATTGTGAATGAGTAGGGAGCCTTGGAGTTCAGACTCGGCTCAGATGAAACGAAAGAGATAATGACTGAATGTCATAGTAGATTGTTATGTTTTATCGTATTTTGATAAAATATTTATATACCCTTGTTGTGGACAGGTTGGCCCCTATTGCACTTTTAGGGGAGATTTTGTCCGTTTTTTGTAAATATTAATGAATTTTTATTTAAATTTCTTGCTTGTTGAATGGTTTTGTTTTGCTTGCATATCATCACATGCATGTAGGACTCCGTTAGAACCCAATTGTTCCCATTCATGCATCTCATGGTTGCATCCCCATCTTAAGATGTCGAGGGCAGATCCGGGTCGGCTTAACCGAACCAGTACATTAGCGAACGGTTCGGTTGCCGGTGACATTTCCGGGTCGGTTCACGGGTGAGCCGAAACGGGGTGTTACAGGGATGGTGCCAAATGAGGTGGAGATGACGGCGAAGGAGTTGACAATGTCAAGGAGGGAGGAGGGAGTCATGGAGGGCCATGTCTGCCATGTTATGCTGGTCATTCCGATGGCAAAGCTGTTCTCATTGTTTCAAAGGATGGAAGTTTTACGAAGATGAATAAACTAGGAAAAAAATAAAACAAGAGAGGACAAGGATCAGCCATTGGATGTCAGGATGTTTGCATAGGCTGACATTTATTTTGATGAGGAAAATTTTTTTAAGGTTATATATACCTATCATGGTTTAACATCGAACTACGAATTTTGGTGACATTAGTTAATTAACATGAAAAATACTACAACTTGTTTCTAAACACGAATTAAACCATCAAACACTACTCATGAATCAATCGAACATGATATTTTTAATTTAATCGGCCGCGGGTTAAGAAAACAGCCTACACAACCACTGCCAACGCACTAATAAATTCTAATACCCCTCCACTTCCAAGGCTACACAATGACCCAAGGTTGACTCTAGTAATGAGCAGCTAAATGGGCGTACTTATGATTAATTGGGCCTTAGCCAGCACCCCCCAAAATGGTTTGCATTTCTTGAGCCTGTCAAACTAAATTCTAGCGAGACCCTCGGAAAGAAACATCTCGTCTAGCTAGAGAAATTGGTCATTTAAAAAAAAGAATGAACTAGTAAATGAGGAGAAAATATTTCAGTTTTTTAGGATTTTTAGAATATCTCTTGTGGCTGTGGTTTTTATAATATACTACAACTAGCCAGACTACCAATTAGCTGAATTTTTTGCCTCTTTTCGCTTTACTTCGCCTTCCCCTCATTGTAAGGTTGTATATCTTAAATATAGAAAGCTCATACCCTAGAGAACGGCAACTGCATACGATTTAGAAAAGAAGTGCATACTTTTTGTGAGGATTATG
This sequence comes from Piper betle, assembly GCA_033002965.1. Taxonomy (NCBI): domain Eukaryota; kingdom Viridiplantae; phylum Streptophyta; class Magnoliopsida; order Piperales; family Piperaceae; genus Piper; species Piper betle. The sequence goes on along the minus strand of JAURVB010013799.1, from coordinate 33,747 downwards.
ATTGATATGAACAGTGGTAGTTTTTTCTAAAAGGATAAAATTACTGGAGTTTTATTTCATGAAAGAGTACAACTAAAGTTATTCAAATAGAGCCCATCAAAAACGTCCATGAGGTCACATTTCTAACAAGAACGGGTAAAATTTTGAAGTACAAAGCCAAGTCAAAGATACGAGGAGAAAGCTAGGCCAAAGATATGAGATGTTTACGGAAAAGTACTAAAGAATTTTAAGATGATCAGGAAAAGTTAAAATTGTTGGTTCGGAGTTGCTTTCTAATCTCTTATAAATATGGTAATAAATCTTCTCCGGGCCCTTCGTCACTGTCGTACATGATTGCTGGTTTCCTTGCTCCGCTATGTTTTAAAGCTGCCCATGCCGAACCGCCAACACAAGACCGCTTTCGCAATCGAATAAACCGAGAACTTAGGTAGCAGACAATGATCGAGTCCGATTATACGCATGTGGGTCTGTTTGTTGTTTGTGAACCTCAATTTGTAGGCTCTTCGCTGCTTGTTGACGGCTTACGGATCGGATTGGTGATGAATCTACTTAGTGAGCGTGATTGGGTACCAACTCGTCCCGCTCACCGACTAAGTAAAAAATCAACCGGACCAGTCTGCGCATCTGACTCTTAATCCAAAGCAAGGACTCCAAATTTCATTTGCATCATTTCGTTAATTGTCTGACCTGCTTCGACACAAAACTCAGTACCCTACTGTTTTTCTACGTTTCGGATAAATTGATAAAGTCCATTTCATCATACGAATATTGTAGATATTGGATCAAGTGCACGAAAATAATGTTGCATTTGGAGAATGATTTTTTAGAAGCAGCAAATTCTCATTCATTATAAATTATATAATATTTTTTGAAAATGTTTGGTTGTGAGCATTGACTACAATAGGCGTAGGTTAATTATCATATTCCTTATATTTTTGTGATAAAGGCACCTTAGGGCAACCTCAAATCAAAAACTTCGACTCGAACAAACAGTAATCACAAATCCAGCCGTAAATACTTAGAAGTATAAAAAAATTGGCTATCAGAGGTAATATTTTCACCATGGATGGTAACATTTTTTGCATTTGAATTAGCATATCACACAAGAAATATTTGGTTCCTCTTCAACACTCTGAACATGGTAGTGCATAGTCATCTGGGGATTGTAGCCCATATAAGCCCTTACAAGCTCAGCATCTTGCTCACTGGGCTCTTTCTTCTTCGCCTCTCTCTTCTTCTCCTCCTTTTTAGGCTCCTCTTTCTTGCTCTCGGCCTTCTTTGGTTCCTCCTTCTTGGCCTCCCCCACTGATACAATCTCCGTGGGCCATGCTTTCCTCAGTTTGGTCACAATTTGCACCGGATCTACATTGCCTACCACGCTTAGCTTCTTCTCCTTCATGTCAATGGAGATTGAATCTATTCCTACAGTTAAAGAACATATGGTTTCATTCGAAAATACCCATTTCACGTTGCATCGTCTATGTGTCCATGGTTTGTATCTGGATGGCAATTCATGGTTAAATGGATAAGGTGGTGTGTACCTGACAGACGAGAGACGGCCTTCATGGCCTTCTGCTTGGCTTTCTGATCATGTAAATCCAATGTCACTACCACTTTCTGCAATTCCACACAAGTATAAATCATTAATAAGAACGACCCATTATACAAATAATGATAATGAGTACCAAATCAAAGTTCTGGACCTTAATATAGTTCTACAAACAGTAAGACCGTAAAAGATCTAACCTTCATATTAGCTGCAGAACTCAATCAGGAGCTCAAACAGCATCCAAGAAGGGAGCCTATGATACTCGTTGCTTGGGCTTGAGTGTGTGCATGAAAATCAAGTTGGGGATGCCGGGGTATTTATGGAGATCAAAAGGATGAAGTATAAGAGGGGTCCCCAATTGAGGAGCAAGAGTACTCTTTGGAAAACGCAAGGATATTAAAAGCCAAGTGGTAATTTGTTCCATTCGCTTAATTATGTTAATGGAATCTTAATTGTGGTCTTAAACACTAGAATAACAGCATTCTATTTAATTTCTAATATGGCCATTACCAGCTGGTAGAAAGATTTTTACTAATACCTTGACCTAAGCCTCTCATTCGCCCTTAAAGGGCATGCCCCTTTGTGCGTAGCCAGGCACCTGTTCTCTCGAAATTACGAGGCTGTTTTGCTAAGTGCCAGTTAGCGGGCATAGGACTACTTCATACTAGAAGAAAATATCCATCCTAAGCGAATTACCAATTTTAAAAAAGAAATTAGTCAAAATTTAGTGTCATGTCCAGCCTGTTTTTAGAATATATGCCGGTTTTAGATATATACTCCGATTGAACGAAGAGCTGATGGAGTATTATAAGAGTCTAATTTTTTTTTGTTATAATGTGATCAATATTAAATGTTCTACTTTTAGTCAGAGTTGAGCTTTTGTTTCCCTTTTTTATAATAATGAGAAATACCCACTAGCAATAATTAGAAATAACTACTAAAAACAATTTAAAAGTATACAGATTACACATTTTTTAGAAAGAAATTACAACTTAGGAAAGAAAAGTACACTCATTTATAAATTGACTGGAAATTCTCAGTTAAAGCGATGCTATATAAATCATGAGTAGTTTTATTTCTGTTAATAAATGGATGATTCTCTCATAAAAGAATAATGTTAATCAGTGGGATAATGTTTATAAGTATAATGCTTTTCTTTTCAAGGTACGCAAGACAGCAAGAGGCATAGCTAGGTAAAAGTTTTGCTGCAAATAAATATTATCACTTTATATTATCATTTATTTATATGAACTAGTATAAGCACTAATTTCAAATGTAAATCAGAGAGTACAAAACAAGTTGCAACTATGAAAAATGACATGGGCGTTGGCAGCATTATGAGCGCACAATCTTCACCAAGCTTGTGCCTTCCGCGAGCAGATTACCCAACACAAACAGACACATATGATTAGTAAAGTAGGAGGAGATTCAGAACAATAGTCAAGAAGCAATAATATGCATGAAACCTAACGAGATCGAATAGCACCCGTACTTTGTTTGGTAGGGTTTGTTTCAAGTTTTAGATTGTAATAGAACATTGTCTCATCATCCAAAACCATGCATTAGCCCCCTTAACTAGTCAATCCAATGTAATTAAGTGTACCTAATATATAGTTGGTAGTTAGTTTGCTAAACGTATGTGATTTATTTATTTGGAAGCATTGGACAATTTAGTACAGAGTCGTCACGGCCGAATCTTGTTGCTTCACAAGTTCAACTTGCGTATACATGCAAGCAAGATCACTAATCAGTAGGTTTGCTCCAATGTCGGTTGGGTCAGTTTAAAATATAAGTTGAAGATATGATCTGCACTGGAAATGAGATGAATCCCGGCAGCAAATTTGTGGTATATGTAAACAGGAAGAAGATATATGCTAAAACGGAATGCAATTAAGTTTTTTTATGCAATCAGGGAGCCATGGAACTTCACATTATATTCCCATTTGTGAAAAGCCTACGTGCGAAATGTGCTTTTTAAGAGTATGAAATTATTTGATTGTTTATATCTTTGTCACTTTAGTACGTGTGTTAGAGTATGAATCTGCCGTTGTTTGTAATGTATGTAGGGTCCTTATGGGTACGCATGTGGGATCCCTAAATTAGTCTCACATTTAATCTTACTAAAATAAGATCGGGTATATTATTGGAGTATGATTGTTGATCTTCAATTTGTAATAATTATTTTCATGGAATGATTTAGACCTATTGGTTTGGAGCCCAGTTTTTACAGGTACCTCCCCTGTCAATACATGCTTTGAGAGCCTCTGTGGACCGGCTTTAGGATTTTTTTTTTCATATCTATTCTATATTTTCTTCTTGCATATCAAATTTACACTTCGAGCTTATTAAAGATGGCACACATGGCTCGATGCTCATTGTCTCTTCCTTGCTTAGAGGCTTTTTATTTGTTCCCTACTTTCAAGGGCTTTTTCCACCAACATAGATATTGAGGTAAAATTATAATAGTGGGGGTGTTCTTATATATTTGTAATTTGGATTATCCATTTTAAAAGAATAATTTTAGTCTAGTACTTTGGACCGGGCCTAGTTGTTACAAATAATATTAAAACTAACCCAAATTTGTATTAGATGCACCGATAGGGGTTTGCTGGAGCATTTTAAAGGAGCACTTCTTTTTAAGGTCACCCCTTGCATATACCATAAATCCTTATCCTTTTGGCTGCTTGAGGGATAATTGTTTTCTTAGTCAACTTGTATTTTTTATCCCGATATGTACTATGAATTTAATGTGGGTAATTTGGGCGAGGATCTTTTGTACTAACCCTTTGGTTATCTTTGGAAGATCCCACAAAACCAATTTCACATCCAAAACTTATCAGCATAAAATTATATACATTAGTAGCGACATGACTATAGATTTTCAATTTCAGTTAATCACATCGAAAAAAATATTTTGACTTATTAGTTTATATTTAGGCCAAGTTGTTACATGTGATATAAGAATTAACCCGCTACCATATTAGATGATGAGTTGAAGCAGATATGAACTAGGCCCATGGGGCGAGAAAGCGTGAAAAAAAATTTCGAGAATAAAATTCCTTTAACGTTGGTGGATTATAAGATCTCACAAAATTAATTCCACATACAAAATCTACTAGGGTAATTAGTTTACACTTAGACCAAGTCCTTACAATCTTATTATTACTAACGTCTTTGGTTATATAACTCTTATTTACTCTCCTAAAAGTTGTTTGATGATGAAAAATAGGAGATTTAACCAATTAAAATACAACAAAAAAATCAAACTATTATAATCTATAATTAAACTCTATCTTTAAAATTATACTATATCTTTAAGATATAAGATCATTTTAATTATAATTTTTTTATTTAATGATTTGTCCATCAAAATATAACAATATTAAAAATATTATATGCTGCATTATTAATATCATTTATCAGAACTCCATATTAAAAACTCGAGATTCAGATGCAACTTGATCTACCATGGAGTGGAGTCAACAAATCGACTTGGAGTCAATTATATATTATTTACATTACTTTAAAACATTTATTTAACCAAACAAAAAAATTTATATGTCTTTATACTTTTATTTCTTGAGTACTAGGAAAGTCAGTCATCAAATCTATCCATAGGGACTAAGGAGTCGTGTATAAGATTTGACTCGAAAAACTATAAAGTGGAACTTATATGGGAAGTTTTTAAAGTAAAAAAATAGTAAGAAAATAATGATCATCTTCTTAATCAATTTAAAGTATCTTTAAAGTCAAGGTCTATCGATGTGATGTGACATTTATTCTAAATTTATATTACATGTCATGACTTGAAGCATTTTGCTCGTGTAAATGTTATTGGTTTTCCCGGTAGATAAACTTGCTTTGTCTATAGAAAATAGGTATGATCACATGACTTTAAAAAAAACATTGTTTGTGCAAAATTTTAGCGTACATATGGCCTTCGCACAAACTCAATTAAAAATGGTACTTGCTACCTTGCTTGTTGAAGGCTTATGCGATTCAAAATTAAAGATTGAGGTTCACCAAATCTCTCTTGCTTTTAAAATAAATCTTTATTATTTATCAACTAGTGAGTAAATAATTACATAATTAATTAAAGCTTATAATACGGGTAGTACAACTAAAATTCCTCAAAAATAATTTGTCTACCAAAGTAATACATTGTGTACGCTCCAAGATGACATTCTAGATGCCTTTTGTAGATGAACATGAAGGTGGATAATATTTAAATCAACTGGCTAGAAGTATAATAATTGGCCACTTGGATGGATGACAAATGATAAGTAAGCGAAGAACAGTGTGAGATTGTCTATAGAAGCAAGCCGAGCTAATCCAAGCCGCTGAAGCGAGCCTGACTGTTGAGGTGAGCCGAACCGTTAAAGAAAGCCAAATCCTAACCGTTGAAGTGAGCCAAATCTCTGGGGCGAGCTCCGAGCTGCTGAAGCAAGCTGAACACAAGTCGTACCCTCGTGCACAAAAAGGCTTAAAACTTTAAACTTACAAGTGCTTGAACTTAAACACTTATGAATGGACAGACCTTATTGCCTTATTCTTAAATCTACTGGAGCTCTAACCTGATTTTATAATTATTAATCTGTGAAGACAAAATTAAAATACGAGACCCTAATTGTAGAAAACAGGGAGATGATAAATTATTGGGTGGTACCCTTAAATCTACTGGAGCTCTAACCTGATTTTATAATTATTAATCTGTGAAGACAAAATGAAAAATAAGAGACCCTAATTATAGAAAACAGGGAGATGATAAATTATTGGGTGGTACCCGTGAATACTAATTTCTAATTGGTTAGGGTACGATAAATCTGTAATTTAAAAGATTCATGTATATTAATGAAACGTGATTTTACTTGCAGAACAAGTCTACAAGTCTCCGTGTGTTGCCAACACTAAGCCTACGTCAACATCAAGTGCCCATTTCTTTACAACTCTTGCTCTACCCCTGTACGTTCTCAACACCCAGAAATCCATTCCTTATTTTCCTAATTAAGGTGTCTCTGTTTAAAATTTGATCAATATGGGTCTCTTCATATATGCTAAGCTTTTATTGAATAATCAATTTGCGTTTTCTCATACTAATAACCAATTAGGAGCAATGACCTTATTTATTTTTATTTTTTTATTAATACTTTATATGAATACAACCATCTTATGTATGTATGCCGTACGATTAAAACATTAATTAATATGATACAAACATTGCTGTAAATTAATTTGAAGTTGGAGAAGAAGTCCGCAAAACTCAATCAACCAAACATTACTGATATATCCAATCTGTGACCCAAATGGTTGCATCCTCTAGTGCATCAATTTGAGCAGCGGCATTTAGCAGTTTTTTTGGTGCATCGGTTTTACCGGAGTTAGGAATAAGATGTAGAACATTCGTGTGTAATAATATAATGTTGAAGTTACGTAAAAAATAATCTAATAGAAATAATAATATATGTAAAGCGTAGATGAAAAAATCGGCTGATTTCGAGTAGAATCGGCCGATTTAAATTGGCTCGACGAGAAACCGAGTCAAAATGCGGGTAAATCGGTCGGGCAAAAAATCGGACCAAGAATTGGCCGATTTAGGCCGATTCAAGCCAATTTGAACTGATTCACACCCCAAGTCGACACGGAGAAAATCAGCCAATTCAGGTGGGGCGGCGGGCAGACGAGGCGGCAAAGGAGATCTGTTAACCGAGTGGGTGGGGAGAGACAGGGGCGGGATGGTGGGGCGGCAGGTGGGGGTGATGGGGGGGGGTTGAAAGACAAGGCAGGGTGGGATGGGCTCGGCGGGGCGGCAGGGATGGGATGGGATCGGCAGGGCGGGGAACGGGGCATAGGGGGGGTTGGTGGGTTGGGGGGGGGTGTGGATGGGGCGGCGGTGGCGAACGGTGGGGAGACAGGGCCGCGAGGCAGCTGGGGACGGCGTGCAACAACAACGGCGATCAGAGGAGGTGACGAGCGGCGCGTCGGGGAGATAGAAGGGAGAGGGAATTGTTATTTCTTCCCCAACGGTAGCATTCGCGTAATTAAAAGTTTACTCGACCCGACATGAGTAAAAAATAATAACTAATTTTAAATAATTCAAAAAATATCCAAAAAATATGAAAAAAATATCATAAAATATAATACACATCTTAATATAAAAATGACATCAAAATGACATATTTTGTAACTAATAACCCACTAATTTTGGCTAAGTTTAAATTTTTACATAGGATTGATTTGGACCGGTTCAACTGAACCGATTTCTGGCCGATTTAAATTGATTTTATCTAATTCAATGACCCTCTCAAAAACTGATTCCGATTCTGATTCTAATTTTTACAACCATGATGTAAAGTGGGTGCTTGTTGATCAACAACCTCCAAGCATGGATCACATGCATGTTTGCACCACCACATTGCGACAACCTTTTCCAAAGGAATTGTGCTGTCTTCCACAAGCATATACATTGTTAGTTTATCATGACCTAGCAAGTGAGCTGTGTTTGTCATTACCATTTTGTCTTGCTCAAATTTCAGTAAGACAACAAAGGTCGATACTCAAACTAATAATTATAAATAATTCAAATTTATTCTTATTAATAAAAGAAGAAATCAATACTAACCTATCATTAAAAATAAGAGATTTGGCAATTCAAAATTCAACAGAAAAAAATCAAATTATTATACTATATATTCTCATTAAATTGGTGTTTATCTTTAAAGTTAGAATTAATCAGAATTTATATCCAATATATTAGATTATTATATCCTATCTTATTATTTTAGGAGAGTTTATCTATAAAATAAAAATTTATCTAATAATAATAATTGTTCAAGATAAGATGTCCAAAATAAGAGTCTGTCATTCGCCTTCGACACTCAAACTCGGCCATCGTCATTCTAACTTAAGGATGCAATTGCCCATTAGTCTCACTAAGTTATAAATAACAATAAAAGAAATAAGTTAGCATACCACTTACTGGCATTATCTCGATGATTTTACATCTGACTCAGATTTCCATTACAATGACTGCTGTGTTAGATAACTACCATTTATGATCATGAATATATTACAGACGGTAAACATTTGTCCTCATCTAGAATTCAAAATTACAGACGGTAAACCTGCATCTTTGACTGGGGAACCAATCAAAATTACATCTTGCCAGTCTCTGCTTTGCCACATGTTTTAATTAAAATAGACTAACATGAATTTTGCACCACGCAACAAAGTTTAAGTTTACCTCCACTTAATTAATCAATAGTACCAATTAATTCAATAAATTTTATCCAAATTATACGTACCTTATATCGCGCGAACTCACAACTATCATAATCCTAACGAATAAATAAATATAGATGTACATATATATTTTAAAATGGAATGAAATGGATATGTTATGCCCAACGACAATCATATAAACAGAAGCAGTTAATAACTAATTAGTTCGTTATTAATTAATTAATTAAGTACGTACACGTTTAGAAATAAGCTACATAGCTCAACGCAAGGCACTAATTAATTAAAATACCCAAAATAAACAATTCCACATGTTCGACTATTAATTCCATAAAATGATTTATTTAATTAATACTAGTGACATATATATATACATATATATATAATAAATAACACATAAAATAACGACTATAACTAATAAATGTGCATAGCATGAAATTTAAAATAATCATTTGATCAATAATTAATTACTTAAAAATTAATTCACCCATACAATTGAGTCAGTTAATCATACAAAACAGGACAAATAAAATAATACAATAAGGACAGTTAATTAAAAAACACGAAGCTTAGTTTAAAAAATATAATTAAACTGTTAATTATTCCCTCTACAATATATAAAATTCTCGATGCATATACCTAAATCATAAAACACAATCAATTACTGATTGATGAATTGATGGGTCCACCATGCCCATACAGTTATGAACAAACAACCGGACTTAGCTACTTCTATTCTAATTATTAATTAATACAAAATAATTCCAAAGCACTACAAAAAAATCACTTTTGCCCATGGCAAGATGTGAAGAATTTTTAAGGCTGACATGAGTTATACTGACGTGGAGGAAAGTATATAGCCCACAAAATAATATTAAAAAACATGGAAAAATATCTCAAAAGTATATATACTCCACAATAATATAATTTGTGGAATATAATCCGGTGGATATATGTACATTTGAGAAATAGTTTCACGTTTTTTAAAATTATATCGTAGATATTACTTTTCCCTGCGGTTGTATAGCATACACCAGCCTTAAATATACTCTATGACTTATTGTTAGCAAAAGCAATATGTTTTTACAGTAAAGGTAACCATACAATCAGTCTTTCATCAATTGATCACCCAAGGATTCAAAATGAATCTTATTTATAATAGAAAAGTAATAATTTACAAATTAAAAATAAAAGGTAATATTATAAAATAATTAAAGGATAAATGACACAACACCCTCTTAAAAGTGTTTTGTTTTATATATTAGCATAGGTTTGCAAGGGCAAATAATAATCGCTTCAAGACATATCAAACACAACTATGGCTTAAACCACCATTATTAATTAAACTAATCAATAATCAACCAGCAAATAAGAGAATCAATTAAAGCATTTAACTGTACAATAAATCTAGTGATTCTGCCCAATCTAATTATATACCATAAATTTACTTCAATTAATTTTAATCTAATATAATCAAAAGTGATTCTAGCTATAACCATCTAAGTTATAAAACAACCAATGAACATACATACAACCAACCAATTCATACCGTATTTATTATTAATAAATGAAAATTAAAGAGTTATGATTTGCTGTAAAGTCTTATAGCTAATATGATGATTTTAAGACCCAATCAAAATCAAAGAAACCACCGTGCATTAAATGTCCTAAATAGTAGTTTAAAAATTTCCCTGATAAATGGGTGTTGATACCCACCTATATTTAGTTTCTTATTGGGTCTTACAGTCAATGTTAGGTGTAAGACTTTACAGTTGATCACTAATTAACAGGATAATCATGATTCTAATACAATTTGCATCTTAATATTTATTAACAATCATTCAGTTAACATTATTCCTAATTAATAGAATAAAAAGATTCCTATTAGTATGATAGACTTATATTTGATAATTAATATAAGTCATAGACAATCACGGACAATCACGAACAATCACGTCCCAATTGTACGACCCATACATTTACCTCAAATGCAACGAAACAGACCAGGTGAAGCCCACCATTAGATACATGTTTGCTTTACTGTAATCATCACAAGTGTGCAATATCGATCAATACTAATACAGAAAAGAATAGCGGTAAAAACAATGACCCAACTTAACCCTTATTTCACCACTACAGAAATGACACCACGCAATCTATGATCAACATCATTTGTACCAAGTGCATGATCAATGAAAGAAGAATAGAAAAGGAAAGGAATTAGGAAGAGTACCCGCTGGAGGAATAATAAACGAAATGGAGGAGGGCTTGTCATAGGCTTAAGTTAGATAGCCAACTTACCAGTATTGTCAACCGATCTGGGTAAACAACCTATCTAACCCGATCGGACAAAGAATTATTTGAGTTTGGGCTCAATCATATCGGGTCTATATCTACAAAGTCTGATTATTATTATTTCTACTTGCCGGCAATAGTATAGGTTTTTTGCATTACACCAAGAGATTTTTATCAAAAAAATTTAAAATGAAAGATCTTGAAAATGCATCTTTTATATTAGGAATTCAAATACATCAGGATCGCTCTCGATATATAATTAGATTATCACAAAATACCTATATAAAAAAATGCTTAAGAGATTTTCATGTCAGGTTGTAAACAAGGAGATACCTCTGTTTCTAAAGAAGACAAATTCAGTCTCAATCAATGCCCTAAAAATGGGATAGAAAGAAAGGAAATGCAAAAGATTCTTTATGCTTTAGCGGTAGAAAGTCTTATATATGTTCAAATATATACACGTCCAGATATTGTGTATATTATTGGAATAGTTGATAGATATTTAAGTAATCCTAGATTGGATCATTGGAAAGCAGACAAACAAATTAATCTGTTGTCTTCGGAGAACAAAACATTACATGCTTACATATAGGAAGTCAAATCAACTTGAGATCATTGGGTATTCTGATTCTGATTTTGCTGGATGTCAAGATAGTCGTCGATCCACTTCCGACTTTGCCTACCTGCTTGCCGGAGCAGTTATTTCTTAGAGGAGTGCTAAGCAGACACTCATAGATTCTTTTATAATGACAGCTGAATTTATAGCTTGTTATGAGGTACCCAATCATGAAATATGATTACGAAATTTTGTCACAGGGCTACGCATTGTTGATAATATTGAAAAACCACTTAATTTATTTTCTGACAATCAGTCTACAGTATCATATTCAAATAACAATAGGAGCTTATTTAAATCAAAACATATAGAGATCAAGTTCCTTATTGTGAAAGAAAGAGTTCAAAATGGTAATGTTTTTACAAAACATATTAGGACAAACTCCATGGTTGCGGATATGCTTACTAAAAGTTTACCGCCCAAGGTCTTTTATGAGTACGTTGTTCATGTGAGTGTAGTATCATTTGATGATATGCTACTTTAGTGAGAGTTTATTTTGTTGTAGTATTTTTAAAATATTTCACTCTATTTTGGTAATCTCATAATGTTGGACCAGTTGAAAATAGACATATTTAGATCAAATTACATATAATTTTCATGCTACGCATCCATACTTGATCTATGTCATTTAATTATGTTGATGTATATGATCATGGATAAGTTTAGTTATGATCAATGTAACGAAAATCGTCTTGATTATATATTAACATTAATTAATAGACGAAATTGTTATTTGGAATAATAGTGTACTTTATTTTAAAGCTCATAAGGTTATATATAATTATCTTTGTGAATATATAATCTAAGTCCAAGTAAGAGATTATTGGATGTTGAACATAAATATATACATGAATCTATAATTGTATCATATATTATTATTTAAAATTGGTTTAAATTCAATTGATTTATTAAAGTTAAGGTTGTAGGCCATTAATATAGGTATGGATTCAATGTGTAGATATTATTTTTGTAATTTTTTTATAATGAGTTAAATTGAAATTATGAAAACTTTATAGGGGTTATGGTTCTCAAATTCATATGTAGTTTTCGTTCTTACATTTTGTTGTTCAGAAACTTTGATCTTGAAAACTAATATTGAATTTGGAAAGATAAAAATCTTAAAGAAGAAAAAATTAATTTTTTTTCTAGATTCAAGTATACTTCTGCTATCTAATTTTATTTTTTAATAATTTAATTTAAAGAAGATTAAGGCTTTATAGAGATAGTATTATCATTTGTATAATTTGATTTAAAATTAAAATTTTAGAATGGATATTAAAGAAAGTTTTGTTTTTTTATATAACAGTGGTAGCCCTCCTCTCTCCTGGGCTTCGCTCCATTAAACTAGGATATAAATAACCCCCTGGCTTCGCTACCCCCGGATCAACAAGCGGCGGCGGCACACTTCAGCATCGCCGGGGAAGAGGTTTCTCTACTGTTCCGAGTTTGATTGAGGAGGATGGGTGGGCATTTATAGTCGTAGTTTGGCTTGGGAAGGTGGTTGGGGATGGTTATCTACTTGGCTTTTGATCAGCATATAGGAGATTGCATTATCTCATGGTGAAGTGGTGGACTCCATCAGGAGTTCTGAACTCCACCTGCTCTCCAACTCTTCTCCCTGTACGGGATTATCTTCTTCCTCCTTTTTTTAAATTTTTATGAGCCCTCTGATAAACTTGTTACAAACATTAGTCGACTTCTCGTATGCCCGAAACAAAGAGTGGTTGGCAAAATAATACCGCAAATAACCATCTGAAGTAGACCTACAAAAAATATTACATTGCTCAATAAGAGGTTGACAAGCTGGCTTTGTGCTGCAATTTTTTTTCTTATTTTTTCATTTTTTAATTTTTTTTCTTTTCTTTTTTTCATTTCATTTTTTATTTTTTATTTTCTTCTTCAAACCTTCTTTTTTTGCAAACAAAAAACTAAGCAATATACAAAAGCAGAATCTTAGTGTGGGAGAGCACAAAGAGCATAGTTACTGAAGAATGCACGGTTGAAGTCCCTCGTTAGGAAATATGAGTCTATCCATGGTAAAGTATAATGTGGCCTTAGTATTGGTTATAAAATATCCATCATGCATTAAGCTATAATGAAGTTTGATATGATGAAACCCCTAAGAAACTAAATTGCATCCAGTGTGTCCAAAGAGGAATAGAGGTGAGGACTCTCATTGTCAACCATAGGCTCATCATCATCAAGAAAGTCTGAATTAGAGCATGAAAAATAACATCTTGGAAGAGCTTTAGCATCTTGTGTATCAATGTGTGGCTCCAACTTGTTCTCATCATCAATTAGAAGGAAGAATCAAAGAACCACCAATAGAATCATCAATTCTGGCATGAGGCTGACTTTCCGAATAGGTAGCAAAGAAGCTGAACATATAGCTTGAGATGATACTTGAGCGGACTGTGAGTCACTCTGAAAAAGGGTAGATTGTTGAGGCAGTGGGACATGTGTTTCAGTCGGCTTTGCAGTGTCGAGCAACATTTGTGTTGATTTTGCTGACGAGGATAATGCAATGGGGAGAATGACATCGTCAGGAGCTGCATCTTCTTGCACTTGCTCTGACCTCAGTGGAATACATGGCTCAATATGTAGAACATGTAATGATGCTGCTGGTAGAACCGAATCTTCTTGAGGCGCCGATTCTCTAATGACAAGTGCTGAATCAACCTCAGAAGTTGACCTTCATTCAAAGACTAGGATTGGTCGAGGTTCTAAAGAAAACTGGTTGAGGCTGAAGAGAAAGGATCTTCTTGCCATTCGGAGTATAAGTTGCTGCTTCTGATAGAGATACTTGCAATAATCTTCTCTTGTAACTCTTTAATCTTGGCAATAATATTCTCAAATCTTTCTTTACAAATCTCAGGGACTGATGAGGAGCTTTGAGCCAATGGAAATACCTGTGCGGTGACGTGTGGAGACATTGGTACTTGAGGGTAGCAGGATGGAGGAGCACAATGTTGCAGTCCTCCAGCTCAGGAAGGATGACAGGGCTGGTGTTGGTCACGTCTCAATGGGAATTCATCGTTCAGATCGAAAATGAAAGATTAGAAGGAAGGAACACAGAAGAATTCAGAGGAAGAGAACAAAGAAGCAGAGAGCAGAGGAGAAAACGCAGAGAAGGAAGAAGAAGAGGAAGAGTTGGAGAAGATGCAAAGAGTTGGAGAAGATAGCAAATAATTTTTCATTGATTCTTTTCTGTACATCCATTCTCTTTATATCATTTCCACAATTCGAATTGATTGCAATTTTTTATCACAACTACTTCAATTTCGAATTTAAAACTTTAACAGCTTTTCAAAAGTTGCAACGACATTTCCCGCCAAAATGTAACCGACATTTAAATTTAATTCCGTAATATTTATATCACACAACTAGGTCCATAACCTGGCCAAGGCATCATCGAGTATGGAGGCGGGCATGGTGGAGGTCGGTAGCACCCATATCCGGCTCAAGGTGGTGGACATTGCACCAGATAGGGATATGACTTCATGCAATTGCAAGGTTAACTATCATCGTGGAAGTTGCAATATGTCGTATGGCTATTTTGATAACTTATGAATAGCCCCCAGTCTCAAACTTTTGAACTCAAAAATCTCTACAAAAATGAAATCCCTAAAATGGGAGGTCAGTTCTTCAATTGTCTTGAAATCTGCGGCGACATCTTTTCTTTGCATAATCTATGGCCTTTTTGAAAAAGAAAACTCAATTACAACCTTTGCTCAGTTCTTCAGTGAAGTCGCCCGATATTTGTGCACAAATTTGAGCGCTTTCACCAGATGAAAGCATGTGACATTTGTGTGCGGGGATGAGTCAAGTTAGAGTTGACCTAAGTCACCGTTCTTACTAATTTCACAATTTGAACGAAACATCAAACAAAAGACAAGAAGATTTTACACTTTGTTTCGCGTCATTAAATGAGATTTAAAAGTCAATACACGGTTAGTCGCCGAACAAAATCCATTATTTGATAATTTTAACAATTTAAATTGAATTTTTCCCACTTTTAATTTGATGACTCCAAGTGTGCACGTTTCCCAGGCTTGAAAGTGTTAAATCAAGAAATAGACCTCAACAATGCGTCTCGAACGTCAAAAAAATGGTAAGGTATCGGATTTTGGGCTTAGTTAAAGAATTCCAGAAGGAAAATGGGTCGAACCGGACAGGCATCGGATCGGTTCGGTTCAGGAAATAGCTGAAACGGGATCGGGTTAGGCGGCTGGACCAAGTGGCGTGCGCGGCTGTTGGAGTGAATCTGGATGCGCCGGGTGGAAGGAGGCGTCCGGTGAACCAACTGCTAAGACAGGCAGGAACTGGGTCTCGGATACGGACAAGATTAGGCGGACGCAGTCACCCACAAGAAGGCTGCAACGCCGGCGAGGACAGGGCTCCGGCGATGACAATAACATCGGTGGCAGTGTCCGGCGACCGCCTATAACTCTTGGCCTCGGAGATTAAGGTCAAACCGTGGTGGTCTGGGGTCGGAGACGGCGGCTACCGGCGGCGGGATTGCTGAAAAGTTCCGGCGATAAAGGTATATCGTCGGGCAATTTGAGGATTTTTCCAGTAATAGACAACACGGACGGCGGCATGGCTTGGTCGGGCCTTGTATGAGGATGAGAGATGAGTCTTTTTTACTTGATGGATCGGCTGGGAGTGACCGTAGCTGGCCAGACGATGGCGTTTAGTCGGCGGTGCGCGGCGACTTTGGTAGGTGTCTTCTCAGGTCGGATGTTCTCGCCAGTTTTCGGGCGACCGCAGGCTTCGAAAGAGTTGGTCCGAGTCTTAGACTTCAAGTCGGATTCAAGGGCTTCACGACAGGGGTTGGCTGAAAATCCGGCAGAAAGTTGGCCCCTCGAATCTGCAAGACAGAAAAAATCAGTTATCTTCTCGTCTTCTCCGGCTCCGACGACGGTTCTGTCGGCCGGAGATGGCTCCGACGAGTGGCAAGGCGGCGGTGGTAACCCTTCTCGTACCCCGCTGCCCCCGGCGGTTCGTTACACCCGGTCCGGCGAGGGGTGGCAGCGCTAACAACTCTTTCTATTAATCACGACGTACATTCACCTTTTCCATTGTCCATATCAATGACAACTCTTTAATTTATTCCATTTAAAAGTTATAATTTGGGCCCCTTCCAGGTCATTTAGTTGGCATGAAAAAAATATAAAACACGTGAAATTTTATTAATTATTTTTGCAAAAAAAAAGTTATTATGATATAAATATTGCATGTGAAATTTCTTTACTTTCATTCTTTTAGTTTTGTTTTTAATAATAAAATGATGGAGATGAAATTTTTAAGCAAGATTACTTGTGAAAAATTTTATGCGCATCTTATCATAAAATATTTTAAAAATAGATTATTTTAATAATAAATTAATAATTGTGTAATAAATTATCATATATAGATTTTATAATTTTTTTATTTCTTTATCGCTAATCATACAGTGCATTAGCATTCATTTCAAACATCCTTTTATTTTATGTCTTATATAATTTAATTCACATACATTCTTTCACTACTTTAAGATTCATTCCCCAACTTTTAAGTTTTTTTCTAGTATCTCATGTCTTGTAAAATTAAGTTCAATTTTTAACTAGTCTACTAAAAGTTAGCCTAATACTGGTCCCATATGTGTGGTTTGTGCTATTGTGTATTTATAAAAAATAATTTTAATAAAAATTTGAAATATAAGTTTATAAAAAAATCCTTCCAGATGTTTTATTTACATCATAGTTTGAAACTCGAAATTTAAATTCCACATGTCATTTTACAGAGTGTAGTCCACTTAAAATTGACTTTAAATTATTCATATTAAATTTTAAATTATATAAATAAAAAAATATAAAATTAATATAGATTGTTATTTTGACCGTTAAAATTAATAAATACATAATTTATATTATTTAATATATTAATTAAATTAATTTTAAAAAATAATAATATATCTCGATAATTTTTATTAAATAATTTGGGAAATCAATTTCTAGATAAGTCAGTACAAAGTCAACAGCTCATAACTTCAAATCGACTAGGGAATTTTAGAGTTAAAAATAAAATTTTAAACTATCATTCACAGACAAGTGGTGAATAAGCTTCATTGGAACTATACTAATGCTAGCAGTTGAGCACCTTTCTACCTCATCTCCATCATTCTCCTTCATTTAACCCAAATCATTCATCATGGGGCTCACACGTGGTTGATCATTTCCCTTAATAAATGGCAGCTCATATCATTTCTCAAATTTAAATCATCTTCACACTTTTAACCATTTTGGCCAAAATTTTAAATACTTTCGTCCCATCCTTATTTGAGTGCTGCACACATGCCATAAACCAAGAGTTTTAGTCCAAGTGTCAATGCTTTTTAGGGAGATTACAGCTTAGTTTTTATGCACGCCGGTCACACGCCGTGGTGCGCTGTGCGCTGTATCTGAAAAGAGGGGTCTCACACTGCATGCGCGCATAAACCTCATGATGTCACAAGTTACGGTACTTTACTCGAATTTGTAATATGTTTAATTTGATTTAGTTCGGGCATAGACACACCTATATATACTTAATTCGACTCGTCTAAGCTCAATATTAATTATCCACTAGTATAATATTTATATTTATATAAATATAAATATGTAATTATAATATCATATGTCCAATATGAATTTATGTCTGATAGCATAGAGTAATTCTGTGCACTTACAAACTATTTGACGCATAATTGATGCTAAATTGAACGGTTTAATCTTAAAATTTAGGTTCAATATCTTAAAATATATAGGAAAAATATAAATAAATAAAGAATGAGTTTATAGGGCACAAATTCAATAAGAAATAAATCAAATTAATTTCAATGTATTTAAACTCGATTTGCACAATTAACACCATTATTTGTACGCACCTATTAACGCCGCGTGTCCTAAGGGATGTCTTTCACACAAAAAAAAAATGTCGCATGACGATGTGGTAAAAAACGGAGTGGTTGGATGCGGCCCACATTCTCCTCATCATCGGAAGTCACAAGACCCCAGGCGATTTCACGAGGGCAATTTCGTCATTTCGTTTCATACATTACCCGCTTCCAACTACAGCCCCCCGATTCAACTCCCAGCTGAAATCCAAAACCAATCTCGTACACTGCCGACGCCGTCGCCGTCACCGGCTCCGATGCCGCCGACGCGCAAAGAAGAAGCTCCTATGCTTCTCCTTCGGCTTCGGATGCCGTGAAGCCAAAAGCGTCTCCGTCTCCACCCCCACCACCACCACAACTGCTACGATCGCCTCCAAACTCCAGCATGAGGCCTCCTCCGCCATCACCTCCTCCTTGCCCTCCGACGAGCAGCGCGCCGCAAGCGTGAGGCCTTCGAATTCAAAGAACGAAGCAACGGATGCGCCTCCGACCTTCTCCGGCCTCCTCCAGCAGCTGAGCGAGCTGGAGGAGGGGGTGCTGTCATTGGAAGGCAATTGTCAGATGGACAAGACCAGACGGGGCGTGGCGGTGGTGAAGGAGTCCGACGACCCTGTTCACGACTTCCGGGTTTCAATGGTGCAGATGATGGCGGAGGAGGAGATCGCAACGGCGGACGAGGTAGCGGAGTTGGTGGGGCGGTTCTTGGCCCTCAACCCGCCGGAGCACCACCCCTTCATACTCCGTGCCTTTGCTGAGATCTGGCAGCAGGTGCTTTCTCATTCCCAAACTGCCCTTAGTTTTCCACCTAATTATTATTAGGATATATTTTTAATTTCTCCGTTGTTTTTTTCTCTCCCTTCATCACTTTTGACATTGATCATGTAAATTGTGTTTAAATAACAATCATGGCCATCACATTACAATTAGATAAGTGATTTTTTCCCTTGAAATGATCATAATTTTTCTTGCATTAGATTCCTCTTCTTAATTATGAAGGGTGTCTACTCAACAGTATTATGTTTACCTATTATGTATGTTTCGAATTATTCGATTTAATTATATTTATAATACGGATTTAATGTCATCAATGCCAATTGAGGAGTCTAACTATTGTAGTAAAAGCATTTGAATTCCTATAATCCCATAATTAGCATAGTGAATAAATTAATAATTTTGTATGTTGCATCAAAAACAAATGAAATTAAACAGGTAAATCAGTTTTTTGCAATTGCCGAATATAAGTCATTAATATTAACTAAAGACAAAAAAATTAAAGAAACTACAAATAAATATTTCTAAAGATCAGGGATCATTCAAAGGTTATATTTTAATTGAATAGGAGTGTGGATTTTTTTTCTGATTAATTTCAAGGATGTGAACTCTCTTATTCCAATTTTTTCCTTGGGAAAAAAAATTGCTTTAATATTACCACAGTTTCCCTGTGCACAAATTAAAGAGAGTACAAATGCAACGCTTTTTTTTTGAATGAAGACGAATTTAATGCATTTACAAGAATGACAAGCTACTCTTTATATGTCCTCTTAGTTGCCATAAAAATATGAGATTATCCAATATTAAACTAGAAATCTTATATCTACTCTTATATATATTAATAAAAAGGTAACTAAAAGTAGCTATCTGATGAAAAGTAGGGGATTTAGCTAATAAAAATATAATAAAATAAAAAATAAATAAAATAATTATAATTTATCTTTGTATTTAATTAAATTTTATTTTTAAAATTAGAGTCTTAAATTATTATAATCTATCTCCTTAAAAGTTATTCAATGAGGATTATCCGTAAAATTGGAATCATATGTCTAATTTTAAATGCGCATGGCGCAGCACCTTAGGTTGTTTTTTTCAAAGCAAACTACAATCGATAACAAAGGAAAATGTATACTTACTCCTCCTAATTTGTACACGTACGCGGTACACCCACCTTAACCATGGAAAACCAACATTTAATTAATGTGATATGCTGTTTTTATTCACCAGTCACTAATTGCGCATTCAGTGGCTGTTATTATTAGCAGCTGATGTATAGAGCGGCCGGCCTACCTAAAGAATTTCGTAAAAGGAGGGTAGACCATGAATTAGTAAAAAAATTTATCTACACCTTATCATTTGATTAGCATTATAAACACATCATTTGCAAAAATTCTTTTATATTTAGGGTGTGGATGATTTGTAGCAACAAGATATCAGGATGATCTCCTATGAACAACGTGGTTTTGTTGAAAAATATTTTATTTTCACATTCAATATATAGCAAGATGGTTAAGTGCAGTTTCATGCGCTGGTTGTTAGATCATTGTTTATTTGAAGAGCAGTTTGTGACGTGGTGTCATTTTTATCAAACTTTTAAGACTCTGAGATGACCTACAAGACATGCCAGCAAAGTATTACCAGCAACCCACTTGAGGTTGTTGAAGGGTCACACAAACAATGTTACAAGAAACACGTGAGAAAGCAACAAACAAGGTGAGACAAATTATGAAGCCTTGCCCAACCAAGCCACTTCAACCCAAAACATGCAATACTGTCAAAAGCAATAATAAATAAATAAATAATTGAAGATAAATAAATTGTTTTTTTCAAATCATAAATAATTTTGTATTTTCACTGATAAAGTAGTTAAGCCAGCTGTCCAACTATAAAAAAATTTCTCAATCCTTGACCTGCAAGATGTGGGTTCAGAGGCAAGATTATTGGTTTTCACCTTTGTACTCTACTAATGAAGAGGCTACTTCCATATAGGGTTGGCATTTGGTTGGTTCTGATTAGTCAAACCGAATTGCCGAGCTAAAGTTAAATCGAATTCAAACTGAATTGCTAGTTATGATCAAATTATAAGTAAAATATTTTGGTTTGTTTGGGTGGGAATTCGGTGATCAAATTTTATGATATGGTATTTAAAATTGGATTTATTTGAATGTACAATCAAAATCGCACCATATTTTAAAAATTTAAAATATCATATAAAAAATTATTCTAAACAGATATTCTATATTAAACAGTTCACAATAGAAAAAACTAATTTCATATTAATCAAAATAAAACATAGATTTTTGAATTTTTCTTTTAAAAAATCGGGTTTTTGGTTTGATTTGTGTTTGGTTCGGTTTGCATCCAAACCAAAATTTAACACCTATGAGAAACTTTATTTTTAGATTCATTAAAACCGAACAAAGTTCAAACCAAATGATATATCGATTCGGTTTTGAATCAGTTTTGGTTTACACCTCACCCCAAGTATTATAACTCAAACAAGTGGTTTCTAAGTCACCGGATGATAATTCTTATTAATAGTAATAAAAATCAATGGGTATAAATTTTCTTAACATGGAAGCTACTTGCTATTAATCATGTGTGTATGTACATATTGGGGGAGTCGTGCATCATAATTTTGAAACTTCTTTTTTACTCCAAAAACTTCCTAGTCGATTCCACTTTATAGATTGCTTAATCAAATTCTATAGATGACTCTATAATAACTGATTTGATAATTGATTTTTGGGTCAAATCATAAAAATTATCAAAATAAATTATTTATCTTTTAAATTAACTAAATTAATATGTTTAAGTAGTATAAATCACATATTTATAAATTTCAAGGTCAAAAGAGTCATATATACTAATTTCATACAATTATCTATTCACATAATTAAAAAAATTAATGCAAATGTTTCGTAGTCAACATAGAATCGACTCAGAGTTTACTCCATTCTATGATATAAGTCGAGTTCGAGTTTTGAATTTTTAAACTATAACATGCATGTCACCTGCATGCACTTGTATAAATTTGACGTGCATGCACTTGTATAAATTGTCTTTATTTGTTATTTATAATAATAATAATAATAGTTATGTTTAATGATTATTCATAATAATTATTATATATTCAAAATAAATTTTCTAAATATCTCCTATTGATATCCAATATCTCCCCCAAATAGCCTATTCAAATGATATCGATATCTGATATTACAAACTTTGTGATCTAATTATTAATATAATTTCAATTAAAATTTGGTAACATAGAAAGATATATAAGTTCAAATTTTATCTCCAAGATATTACGAGAGTGATTATTGTTTTTTAACTATGATAATAAGAGCATACTTATTTTTATATATGTATAATATATCCTATATATTTTGTTATTTTTACAAATCTCGTGGGAATAAAATATCGGAAGTTATGTTAAATGATATCATATCTTTCCCCAAAGCTTTAGCTTACAAACCAATCGTTTGTTCAATATGTAACTCAAACGATTTTAAGAATTGTTTTTAAAAAATTACTACTATTATATGAGATTTAATATTATTATTTTTCAAAAAATATTATAACATATAAGTTATATACTTTTACGAGATAGTGTTTTTGACGAAGTACTAAGTTGACTTAAGAGAGAGTCAAAAGTTCAATGAATAATACATCACAATGTGCCATCTAAAGTGTATAAATCTAGTTAGAAATGAGGTGTTTATTTTAAGTAATTTTTCATATTGGATATCACGGTGGAGTATAGATAGTTTTATTTGTATAAAGAACTCATGGGGAATAATATTTATAAGTAGGTTTGATGAAAACTAAAAGTGATGGATTATAAGAAGTGATGTATTTTTAATTAATAAAAATAAAGTAAAGTAAATATTGTATTATATTAAAGATATTAAAATTTTTATTTTTGTATTATTTATTTTATTCTTTTTATTATTTGTTAGTAAGGCTATTTTTATTATAAAAAGGTTAGTTATTCATTGATCTATATAATACTATTACCTAAATTTAAGATTTTTGAGTTCACTTCTAGCTAACATGAAATTGTTTGGGAAGTTTATAGTCTATGTATATATTATTGTAATTAAGATATACCATTAACCCTAAAAGAAAAGACACATATAATTGATGCCCAAGCGTCGTTTAATTTAACATCACTTAAAAAGCATTTATAAAAACCCTGAAGTGACATCCACGTGGGCGTCACCTAAAAATAACTTTAATTAACGATCGAACATATCATCACTAAATATGTTTTACATGACACCTTTTACATATCACGTTTTAGTGACAATGATGTAGACGTCGCTTAAGATATCTTAAATGACACTAGAGTTGTTGTTTAATATATTTAATACTAATTAAAGCTAGAAATATTTTTTGGAAAAATTTCAATAACCATGTATAAGAATTATAAGTGGATAGAAATATATATAGACACACACACATACATAAATGATAAATGATAGGGTGTGAACCCTCTTTTATTTATAAACTTTAGAACATCAATCATAACAGTCAATTTTTCCTCTAGCAGTCACACTAGGTAGTTAGTGATGGAGCTACTTATAACTACCACCATAACTCCTCAATTTCAACTATTAGATAAAAAAACTCTATCATTTACATATATATATATATAAGTATTAAAACTCAAAAACTACAATATAATAAAAGTCGTAAAACAATCTCATGATCAAATACATCAAAATATAAAGTCCTCATACATATTTAGGTCACTAAGTTGATAGAGAACTCCCGATCTAAGAAAATAGGAATGCAACCTTCACATTTTGAGCATTTGAATCACTTTCATTCTTAACTTTTATTGTAACACCCCGTTTCGGCTCACCCGTGAACCGACCCGGAAATGTCACCGGCGACCGAACCGTTCGTTAATCTACTAGATTCGGTTAAGCCGACCCGGATCTACTCTTGGCGTCTCAAGATGGAGATGCAAATATGAAATGCATGAATGGGAACGATTGGGTTCTAACGGAGTCCTACATGCATGCTATGATGTACAAGCAAAATAAGACAAAACAACAAATGAAAAACCAAAAGAAAATATATACTATTTTATGAAAACACGATAACACATAACAATCTACCATGACATTAAATCATTATCTCATTCGTTTTTACCCGAGCCGAGTCTGAACTCCAAGGCTCCCTACTCAGTCATATTTATCAGTTCGTTTCATAACAAGTAATTCATTCACGCAAACACATCAAAATTATCATTTACATAACAATAACACACCATCATTATACATACGTTACACGCGGCAGGTACATGTGTGCGCAGTTCCGTGCTGCTCCTCCGCAGTCCTGACAGCTTTCATCGCTCGCATTCCTCACCTACATATATATAGAAAAACCGTCAGTAACGAGTGTTACCGGCCCGGAAAATAACTAATATCAATCTGGCACAGGAGAGCAAACTCTCCTGTTGAATCAAAACCATATACTTCCTCAAGAACTCTCATCAGGGCACATACGGGAGCTCGTCGCCCTCGGGTCGACAGCGTCCCCCTTTCTTTCTCATTCTCATACCTTGGCCATTTCTCTATCGCTTCTCGCATCAAATTTCATTCCTTACCGCCCTCTGCACCTTCCATATTACTCCTAGCCTTGAGCACAAAGGCCGAGCACTCTCAGGCAGTCGCCTTCAGTACCCTTTGAACCACAAGTCTAGACATGCGCTGCATTGCAGTACCCGTAAACCTCCACACTTCTCCGGGTTTGAGGAACTCAAAGGTGGAGTTGTCCGGATCCTTCGGGAACGAAGTGGGTTCTCCCCAGCTCCAGAGGCCGCTCTTCCGAGCACACGCCCTATCTGAAGACGTGGTCGCAAGTACCCTGCATCCCATCTCTCACCGAAAACACGAAAACTATACATATATAGGCCTGGGTTGGGATTTATACAATAGGCCCAAAGGCATCGTGAGCTGGATCTGAAGTTCGAAAACAAACTCGAGGGATCTCATCCTCGAGGGTTATTAATCCGAAATAAAACTGTTGGCTAAATGGCCCGAGTTAAGTGGGATCCGATAAAACGCCACTTAACTCGTCCTGCACATGATAAATCAAATATATAATAGAGTAGCGTAAAACAGAGAACGAGTCCTAAACGGACCTGATAGAAGCTCCAAACGGGTCCACGCGCCTGGGCGGCGAGCTCCTACACCGTACCTACACAATCAAGCTAAAAACTAACGCCCGCATGATGAATCACACATCCTATAGCATGCACACACAATCAACACAATCACTCATCAATCAACACACATTAACCTATATCAATTCTAGCAAGTCTACTTAGGCTAGTTTGCATTAGATCATGATCATTACCTAGTTACCCTAATTAGTTTCTTAGCCTCCATTTTTAACACCACACAATCAAACAAATTTCATATTTTATCCTTAATCAAATCTACATTTATATATATATTATTATGACACACAATTCACCAATCCTAGCATGCAATTCTAATAATTAATACTTTCAAATAATTAAGTTAAAATGAATTATATCTCGCGTCGTCGAAAATCGGCAACGGCTAGGGTTTCCGTTTCGCGGCTCGAAACTCGAATTCGGCACCTAGCGGCGTCCAAAGTTCGATCAGATTGGACCGGGTGCGTTCGGCGGATGATCCGGCGAATTTCCCACGAATCCAATTTTTCCAACGGTTCCGGCGAGTGTCAGTGGTTTTCTGGCGGATTCCGACGGTTTTCCGGCGATGATTCGGGACGGAGCAATCAGGGGGTCTATCGGCACCAGCTCGACGAGCTTGGTCCGATGGTGGTGTCAAACAAGGTAGCCGAGGCGGCCATGGCTGTCGACGGCAGCGTCGAAAATGGGCGGCAGTGGCGGCGTGCTCTGATCGAGGCTGCGGACGGCCTCGACGACGGTCGGGATGGTGGGGGAAACGTCGACGATGGCGAGAGGGTGAGACTAGTGGTCACAGCGGTGGCGACAGCACCAACGGCGGCGGAATCCTGCCCGGATTGGCGACGGCCGAGGCGGCTTCGTCGCATCGCGGCGGCACGCCGGTAGGCGATCGGTGGCCGGGGTCGGTCGGGCTGCATGAGCGGCGATGAACAAAGTGGACGGCGAGGGTTTGGGTGAAGAAGGGTCGGAAGGGAGAAGAAATGCTCTAGTGGCAGTTTCGTAAATAAGTATTGACTCGATTCCTACTCGAGTCAAAATAATAACTAGTTCGTAATAAATTCTAAAAAATCTAGAAAAATATGGAAAAATCCCATAAAATAAAACAAACACAACAACATCCAAATGGCATGCTCTATAACTGATAACCCACCCGAATATAATCCAACGCGTCCTAATTCGTCATTCGGCCCTAAAAAATATTCTACGATCAAATAACAATAACAATCAATACTGCATACCTCCATATACTTCATAACCCATTTTTCATCATCTTTCAGGCGTTATCATCGTACACCATACATGACTCATCGCTCATAACTCACAGCTGGCCTCAACTCAGCTCGTGGTCCATGAAGCTGACTCGACTCGAACCGACTGATGAACCGATTGGTTCACTCCCGTAAAACTCTGACTCGAGTCACGGGTTTTATATTTATAGCTTCAATTTCTTCTTTGTGGGCATTTGTCTTATCTCATTCACCCATAATGATGCGCCCTCATTAGAGAAATCAACGATGTGGATAGATAAGCTCTAGAAGACTCTAAAAGTGTGTCACATTCCGTTCTATGCACATATCTTGTTCGAAAGGAAACTGTACCCAACCAGGGATGGACGTAAACTCGTAAGCTACCGAGGCTAGGGATAATCGTCCATTGTGAAACAAAAAAACCGCCCTACCACAGCAGGCGGATTGGTTCCTCTGTCGTAGCTGAGGAGCTCTTGGCGAGGAGACCGTAGGAGAAGTTGCTAAAACAAACAGGAGGGGAGGATTGACCCGTTCAATATAATTCCGAAGAAAAACTGTTGGCAGCAGGTGGAGACTAAAATAAACAGTTGCTTCATCACATCTTGCCTTCTATGCTCTGTAGTGATGATTCCTCAGGCATTATAACCTTCGCTACAATGATGATGTCCATAGATCTATTTCATAGATAATATTGCACTTGACTCTCAAGGTTCTTTTGCGTGAGCTTGGAATAAAAGTTTTGTATAAATTGATTGTTGTCTTATTAATTATTTTTAATTAAGTTTTTTTATAAGAGGTGGAATAGAATAACCCAGTTGAAGCATAATGATCATATGTTGGTAATGCATTGTATGTCCCACATTAGGAAAAAAAGTAAAAGGTCTCGAGAAGAAAATGAACCTATTTGACCGCTGTACATTGACAACATCAGGAAATAGAACAATCGCCAATATCGAGTAACTGGCAATAGGTAGATTGATACAATAGAAACCTCTGGTAAAATGCCCGCCCGTCGCCCAGCAGATAAAGTACATTACATAGTCCGTTTTAGGCATTGGCGACTTCCCCATTCAGCGACTTTGGCACTGGACGTACCCAAAATGGGTACTATCGGGTCGGGTGAATTAGATAATAGACGTCTGTTGGCATTCGAGCCTTCCCTCTCCTTTCAGGGCCTATCCGAAACAGAATCCAGTACCTCTCGGACGAACCGGCCCCTGTGTTGATGACTATTCATAACTATTCCCTTCACACTAAAGAAGAGTTCGATACAAAGCTTGATTTTTATCCTAGTTGATCCTAATTTGACATTAAAAATATATTAATTGTTCCCCAATAACAGGATACTTTCGTGCAAGTGGTTTAGTTCAATTTTCACGCCCCTCATCCATCATAACACACATCTTTTCCAAAAGAGGAAAAATAATAATATACGCATTAAAGTAATTACCCCTATTTGTTAATATTATTAAAAAAATAAATGAAAGAATAAATTAAAATAGATGGTTTACATATTTCTCTTATGCATCTTGTGACTTCCACAATTTTTTTGTGCATTTTTTCTATAGTCCATGTTGGAAAGCCTTTACTTTATGCCAAAACATCTTGCATAAAAATTAATTAAACATACAAATGGAAGTCTTTTCTTATATGGTAAAGTTTTTGTGTGTTTGAAGATGAGAGAGGACCTTTTCCATAAATTACTTAAGTGCGTCCATCAAACACATGTTTGTTTAGTAATCATCTACATAAAGATATTCCTTGTTCATGAATATTTATTTAATTATGTAACTTAATGGATCAAAATCAATATTATCCCACTTTGGGCTATTCTCATTGGATCAATATTATCCCACTTTGGGCTATTCTCATTGGATATTATGTTATGGAATAAACTCTTTTTATGTGGGTTTTAGTTCATTCAATTGGACTAACTTAAGTAATTCATATTTCAAAGTTATGTTAAATTATGTTAGCCATGTGATATAGTCAAAAATAATAAAATGGACATACATTTACTATTATTTTATCTAATATAATATGTCCATTATAAATTAATTGATTGGTTCATGGCTTGTTGGAAAATTAATGATCTCTTACTTACACCCATGTCATTAAATATTTTGGCATGAAATATTAGCTAATAAAGTTTAATACAAACAAATTATGGGTTAAGTACTACAATTGTTAGACTGTTAAATGTCGCATGACTTATGTTAATCCAATGAGTTAATAATTATGCTTCTGCAAAACATTTTGTTTTTACATTGTAATGCACATGAATGATTGTTCATGACAGTTGAGTTTCTTCGTTACCAATGTTACAAAACTTGTATGAATATATTCTATTGTGCATAATGAGTTATTTATTTATAGTTTGATGCCTATTATTGAAAATATTTAATAAATGAATTTACATTTTCCAATCACATAGGCATATGAATCACCCAAAGGAGATTTAGTTTGGTGATTAGTGAAAAGTAAAGGATTAATTATTATTTCTTAATAACGATGTTTGTATATCCAAAGATAACAAATATATTTATTTTGAAATTTGTAATTATCTAATATTGACATTTTATGGCATCAATTGTTATGTAAAATTATAGTTTCACCCAAAGGTGAATATAATATGTACGATGATAAATGTTGTTTGAATTTATATTAATGATTTTAATTTTAAGCATATTTTGTGAAACATCCCAAAAATCTTAATCTAATAAAAGACTAAAATGAGATGCTAAACATAATTCAATTAACATACAACTTAGCAAAAGCAAATTTTAAAAGAATAATCATAACTACTCAATAATCATCAACAATCATAAATACATACATAGTTATAACCACTCCACAATCAACAACAATTATAAATACATACATAATCATAACCACTCTACTATCTTAAACAATTATAAATACATACATAACCATAACCACTCTACTTTCTTAAACAATTATAAATACATACATAACCATAACCACTTAATAATCAACAACAATCATAGCAATTATAAATACAAACATAAACATAACCACTCAACAACAATCATAAATACATAAACATAACCACTCAACAATCAACAACAATTATAAATACATACCTAAAACATAACCCACTTATATAGGTTATCGAAAATCACTTTCATACCCACTTACGTAGGTTGTTAAAAAATCACATAACACATTTAAAAATGATGAACATATACTTACACAAAAAAATAATATATTTGTATCATACAAAAAAAAACATACATACTCATATCCAAAATTAAAACACATCACCCACCAAATTTTTTTCTTTTCTTATGTTTGAGAAAGATATGTTTATATAGATATGAAAACAAATATAAAAAGTCATCACTCATAAATACATATACTCGAAATATGAGAAGGCATCACTCGTAAATATATATACTCGAGATATGAAAAGTTATAAATTATGAATACATACAGACTCGAAATACTATCTCATTCTATAAACTTATGGAAATAAATTTATAAATATTACCTTTATTTAATAATATTTAAGACTAATTTCGAGACAAAATATCCGAGTTATTTTTTGGGTGTTAAATTTTGTGTGTATTTCTTATATTTTAGTGAAGACTTCCATATCAATGAATTCACATGCTCAGTCTGTTACGATGTTCAACGGTTTGAATTTCTCTGAAAAAATTGAGTATCATTTGGGGTACAAAATTTAGATCAATGCCCTCTGGAAGATTAGCCTCCTATACCTGATGATACTAGTAGAGGAGAAGAAAAAATAGAGCATAAAGCTTTGGAAAGAGCAAACAGACTAAGCCTCATGTTTATGAAAATAACTATTCTTGCAACACAAAGTCAACCCTTCTAGAAATTCATGATGCTAGAGAATTTCTAAATTATGTGGTAGATCGTTTTCTTGAAACTATTGAGTCACTTACTAAGTTGATTTCTACTAAGTATGATAGTTCACATAGCATGGATGAACATGTCCTCGAAATGACTAATTTGGTTAAGCAATTGAGGACTTCAGGAATGATTATGAATGAAATTTTCCTTATTTACTTTACATTAAGTTCAATGCCTCAAGAGTATGGTCTATTTCAAACCAATTATAATACTATTAAGGACAAATGAATGTTTGAAAAATGGTTGGTATATTAATGTAAGAAGAAAGAGGCACGTCTAAAATAACATGAAATCCATACCATAAATTTGATGACTCAAAGAGCCGAAAAGAAGATGAAAAGAAAGAAGGAT
Source organism: Piper betle (assembly GCA_033002965.1). Taxonomy (NCBI): domain Eukaryota; kingdom Viridiplantae; phylum Streptophyta; class Magnoliopsida; order Piperales; family Piperaceae; genus Piper; species Piper betle. The sequence goes on along the minus strand of JAURVB010013799.1, from coordinate 2,676 downwards.
AAAGAAGGACGTCAAGAAATCATCTTTCAAGTCAAGTGAGTCAAAGGATGAAAATTTGGCAACACAAAGGACGTTAAGAAAGATAAATGTCATTTTTATAAAAAACATGGGTATATAAGAAAGATTGCCTAAAACATAAGTCATAGTTTGAAAAGAAAGATAATGATAGTATTTTTGTATATTTCGAATCAAATTTGACTAAAGTTCTTTTAATACATGGTAGATTGATTTTAAAACTACCACTCATGTTTCAAATACTATGCACGGATTTATTACGATCCAGAATATAAGCCCAACTAAGGATTTCGTGTTTATGGAAAATCTGGTGAAAGCTCCAATTAAAGGAATCAGTACATATCTACTTATTTTGGATATTGCACATCACTTCGATTTATTAATAACACTTTATATCCTTACTATTACATATAATTTAATATAATTATATACATTAGATATATCTAGATATTATTTTAAATTGTTATAAGAGTAACTGTTTAATAGGTTTTGATACTCTTATTAATGGTTTCTATAAATTGAAACTTTGTAGTTTATTTTCTGAATCTCTAATTAGAACCTTTTATTAGATCTTAAAATATATTAATCCTTTATTGGACATTTTTAACAACGTGACCTTTAGTGGGCTTTAAACGAAACCTTCCCCTTATTTGATATTAATGCAATACAAGCCCTTATACAGTATAACCGCAAGAAACAGTTGTTCGTCTTCTTCTTTGGGCACAAGTACGAGGAATTTTTTTTTATTGACATTGCTAATGGAATATATACCTACAAATAACAATAATCATTATGCCTATAAAAAAAAACCCCACGTTAATTACCAATTTTCTTTGTTATCCATAAAGTTGGGGACAACAAAAATTTTAAGACTTATACAGGCCTGTAATGGCTTAAAAAATGATGACCAATAATGAGAGATTATAATCATCATTGCAAAGGATGCACAACAATAACAACAAGAAATAAGTGCAAAAACATTCACTTGTAAAAAAAAATTTACAAATAGAGAAAAATTTTAAGAAAAATTTCACGGGTGAGTTGCTCTAATACCAAATATTGGAAAATTTTTACTTTATAACAAAACATCATGCATAAAAATAATTAACTTAATGGATTCTATGATTAGATAGTCGATTCTCTCCCGCAATTCTTTCAATTCACCAAGATAGATGAAGGCATTATTAGATATGATGAAATTTTTGTGTGGCGAAAGATGAGAGATGCACCTAAACTTTAATAGGTGGTTATTTAGATACGTCATCAAGTACATGTTCATTTAATAATCATCAAGTGCCTGGTTCATTTAATAATCATCAATATAAAAATATTTTGTGCTTACGAACATTTATTTAGTTCTCTGACTTAATGAATCAAAATCCAACCGTCAAATCATTTCAAGATCATTATTATTGTTGTGCTTCTAAGGATGAAAACAAAATGCGTTATAATTTAAAATGATATAAATGACAAATGAAAAATAAATAACAAGATTAATAAGATTCACAAACTCAAAATCCATATATCATTAATAACTATATAACATGTTGCAAAAAATTCAGCAAAGTCTACCTTAAAATGTTTGATAAAAACCAAATTTTATTACTTATAAGGTGTTTCCTGATTGTATTAAGTGAATACAGCCAAGACTCATTGTGCAGATAATAACTCTTCTTTGCATTGCTTCCTAATGAAGATTTATACGCGTTTGTTCTTTGCATTGCCTCCTGGTGAAGAGTTAATGTAGTGTTTAGTGTATTTAATGTTAAGTTTCGTGACCTCAATTTTCTAACTATATATTGTTCAGTGTAATGAACATATCATTTCTTTTTTCACAGAAGACAAAATATTTATTTATTTACTTTTTGGATATGGGTCTTTGTGGGGTTAAAAGGGACTTATAACCATGTAGTATACACCCGTAGATGAGGTTGTCGTATGATATGACATATTTTTTTATATTTTAAATATAAATTGTTGTTATATTCCGTAGTAGACAAATAAAAAGAAAATATATAATATTTTTAAAAAACTAAATTAATTTTAATTTTTAATCATTTATACTATTTTTATATATTATTTAATTTAAATATATTATTACATAACAAATTTTGAATAAATACTTTACAATAAAAAATAGATGGGCAGCTGGTATTGTGCTCATAGTATAGTTTTAAAACTTTTTTTACTTTAAAAATGTTTAGAGTCGACTTGACTCCATAATTTGTCAAGTTAAAGTATATCAATGATTCCATGTTAACTAATTTAATAGTTATTTCTCCGAGTCATGTTATAAAAGTTATTAAAACTTTTTTTTATATTAGTTAAATTAATTTTTTAAATATATAAATTATATATTTATCAATTTTAAATATAAAAAATAATATATACTAATTTTATATAATTTTTTATTTACATAATTAAAATTTTAATAAATAATTTCAAATCAGTTTAAAGTTGACTCACATGCTAGATTCCACTCAATTACATATCAAATCGAATCCAATTATCGAGTTTAACTCCACTCCGTTGCATATAAAGTCAAGTGTAATTATAGAGTTTTTAAACTGTAAGCCTGACAGTGATGTAATCATAGTAGCATCGATCTGTTCCATAAATCATGGTTTTAGAAAATAGCCAATTCTAAGTGGTATCTGCCAA
>JAURVB010013798.1:0-13562 GCA_033002965.1 Piper betle | reverse complement strand
TGCCCAACTACTAGCGCCACTAGTACCGGTATCAGGCTATCAGTGATTGTACCCAACACACACACCGATCACCAAGCCGTAGTGACTACTCATCCCAATATCGGTCACTCACTCACCGGCATGACCAGATCTCGGAATCACTGATCTAGTCCTTACTACCCAAACTCGACGCAACACCACAATATTACGGGAACTTGTCCCAACCTCTACTCCACTTGTATGAATACAGGATATGCAAGTGTCTACACCCTAGACTACTTGCCAGTCGTGGACATGCAAACCCCATGACCGTGCCTCTCGACCCTCACTCGACAGGACTTCACCCAACCCTCGGTTCACCGCACAGGGTTGCCAAACAACTGGTATGTGAGCCTTGACCCTAAAGGCAGACATCGACTACCCCGATAGTCCCCCTTGAAGTTCCAGGCCGCCCCTCGGCCTGACTGCAGTAACCCCAAGGCATCCCCTTGCCCGGCCAAGTTTCTCTCCTCTACCGAGATCACTCGCACACTCTTCACATGTTGTTCTCTAGATCCACATTTTTTTTCTTTTTCACCATCATTCACAAAAAACTTCCATTTATCCGAAATCGAAGCCCATAATGATTCCCAAATTGCGCCTGCGCGCACACACAAATAAGAACTGTAAAACACAGAATAGTGATTCTAATATTCTAAATTTCTAATAAAAACATCACAAATACAATCATGCTCTTCCACATCTATTCGTGTATGTCAATCTTCTTGCATAAACGGGAGAATTCACATTTCTTGATACCAATCGATCAAAAGAATCAGAAACAAAATAATCGTGTTTTTCTTGACATAAAACAATGAAACATCAAAGATATGTTCTTTCTGAACCATTACTTTCCAATCACACAACTTCGGGTCAAGGATCTTGCATTTTTACCAAATCGACGCAGTTACACAAAAACCAAACACAAAATAGTGGCGGCGGGGAAGCACTCCGCGGCCGTGGACAATGGCGTGATATGTGCCTTGTTGTTGGGAAGCGGTGGAGCTTTCATGGCGGCTTTTGGGCGGGAAGAAGACGAGCTTTTCTTGGTGGCGGGGAAACAAGACGAAGAGTGGTGAGTTTGTGTTGTGCTTTTTATTAAAATAAAAAACAAAAAAGAAAATGGTTTATTTATTTATTTTATAATCACTATTTAGTTTTTATTTTTAAATTCTAAAATGGGCTTCATTTTTCCAGCTCACATTTGTGTCTCTAGCATGAACACTCCATAAAGTGCTACTAATAATGAAAGGATTCTTTTTTTTTGGGCTAGTAGGCATCATAACGGATATTCTTGTGATGGGTTTAATTGATAATTTCTTTTACTAAACTATTTTACCCTTTTATTTTAATTATATAAACTAAATTATTTAAAAATTTTAACTGTTACTTTTGCATTCTTCTCTAGAACGAGTAATTAGCCTTACTGTGCTAATTATTATTCTTTTTATATCATTTAGTATTTTTTAAAGTGGGACCAGGTAATAAGTTTCAATCTCTTTTGTATTTAATTACAAAGTATTCATTTATGCCACAATTTGTGATAATAAAGAAATTTGCCTTTTATGAATTTTTACACTCTGCGACTCCTAACTCTTGCAGGGCTTACTAGTTGAGAGCCAGGTTGTAAAAATCGCCGATTTCGAATCGGAATCAGTCGATTCTACTCGGATCAGATGAAAATCAATTTAAAAAACCCATTGAATTGGTTTTCGTCTGAATTGGTCCGTGAATCGGCCCAAATCGGCTGATTCCGGGCATGGGGGGCGGGCGCGATAGGGTGGGGCAGTGGCGGCGGGGAGGATAGGGCAAGGCTGGAGGGGGGAGGTGGGGCGTGGCAAGCGAAGGCAAGGCGGGGTGGGGCGGGTCGGGGGGAGGGGAGGTGGGACGCGGCGGGTGCAGGGCAAAGTGGGGCGGGTCTGGGGGGAGGGGGGTGCAGTAGCGGCGACGACAAGGAGGACGAATGCGAGAGAGAAAATGCGAAAGGAAAGAAATAACACTTGTGGTATTCTCGTAATTAAACCTTGATTCATTTCCGACTCGAGTTAAAAATAATAACTAACTCTAAATAATTCAAAAAATCTTAAAAAAATATGAAAAAATATCATAAAATATAATACACACAATAATATCAAAATGACATCAATATATATATATATATATATATATTAGTGAGTTGTCAAATTATTATATATAACCAATTTGGACCTATTCAGACCGATTCAAATGAATCGATTCCTATCCAATTTAGATCGATTCCAATTCCGAATTTGACTCTCTTATAAACCGATTCCGATTTATGCAACCATGGTTGAGAGTAGGCTTACTAGTTGAGAGTTTTAATATATTCTTAAAAAAATAACTTGTTCGTGGGTATTTACGTTGATATAAATATTTCAAGTTTTCCTTATTATTTAAACATATTCAAATTTAAAAGTATTGGTGACGGTTATATTGTATTATTGGAAAAATTATGGCGGGATCGATACAACTCTCATCTCATAACTTATATAAGTCACACTTATTATTTGAATTTTTTAGTGGGTTCCATAAAATGAATTTTGTACGCAAAGAAAATAGAATGTATTTTATGACAGTAAATGACATATTTTTCAATTTTTTTAAAATATATCCGTTTAAAGATATTATAAAATTAATTTTTACTATAATTACTTTGATAAATAAGATAAAAACAGTTAAAAATATTAAATTAATTTAAAAACCTATAATTCTCTAATTATTTATTTTTATATTTTAAATAGTGAGACCTACTAAATTACTCAACTAAAACTCATACAAGGTGTGGTAGTTGTAGCTTATGTATATTATATACATAAGACTCTTGTATTATTCATATAAATTTAATCATTACTATAAACCAGGAACCCACATATATACTCAGAGAACCATTGGCCTGGTTAAGCGAATTACATTGTCAAATTGTCATTTACAAACACCTTAAAAAAATGATGGTACAATCAATAGTGGGTGGAGCGGCCCAGGGGGGCCCGACCCGAGGGTTCAATTTCTTCGCCATCAATTGGGCTTTAATTTTATAACTGGGCCTATTAATGAAAAAAAGCCCACTATCAATGCTTCGAGAAGGCCCATTTAGAATGGGACAACATCCCACGGTTTCCCGCGTCAGAAGAACAGTACCCTTCCTCCTGCACTATCACATCATAGCCTCTAATTTGGTGACAAATGTAAGGGTGCTAATTGAGCGAGCCGAGCTCAACACTTGTTCGAACTCGGCTCGAATAGTTCGAAACTCGTTCAAACTCAACTCGAGATCGAACAAGTTTTGAACATACATGCTCGAATTCGACTCGAATATCTTTTACGTGTTCGAATTTGACTCGAAAACTCTTTAATTTTTGTGAACTCGTTCGCCAGCTCGTTTGTTAGCTCAAAACCAACTCGATTAAAAGTCAAAAGTGCCTCACTTTAAAAAAAAATGAGGCCAATGTGATTTGAGCCCAAAGCCTTGAAGTCATCAAGGTGAATACTTACCATCTCAACTATATTACTTCTTTATTATTATATTTCATATATATATATAAATAAAATATATAATATAAAAACTATATTATTATATTATTTTATCGAGTCGAAGAGTCGAGTTTGAGTTACAACCGAGTCGAGTCGAGTCGAACACGACCTTGCTCAAGCTCGGCTCGTAAGATTCGAATTCGAGTCGAGTTCAAGTCGAGCATTTAAATGTCGAGTTTCGAGTCGAGTCAAGCCGAGCCCAACATTAGATATTCACGACCTGGCTCGCACAATTAACAACCGTAGACACATGCATGTAATTGCAACTCTCTTCTCACTGTTCTTTGCCTATGACTACTTTCAATAGTTTCAGAGTTCTCGGATTGTAATTATCAACAGTTTCTTCCTGCTACTACTAATACCACCGGCCCTTCCATCTGGTTTTGCTGCAGCTCGGAAGGATTCATATCTGTTGCTATCTCCGAGAAAGGCCTCGTCTTCGTGAAGAACCTACTGGTCAATCGTGCACTCCCTCATCCATTTGCCTCGCTTGAGCTGCCCGTCATTGAAAAGTCAACCAAAGTGCCATTCATCGGCGGGGCTCACGCCCGGCTGTCCAACATCACCGTCACAGGGATTGAAATGTCTTCGTCGACGTCGGGACTGGTGAATCCGGCGTGGTCATTGTGGCCTCCGGTGCCACTGTGAATTTGAGTATGGATTGGAGTTATTCCTACAGCACCTAGCTTGTTTCTGTGAGCATTTCTGATAAATGGTGAGCTTCAGTATTGGAAAAATTCGATATTAATTGAGTTTGTATGCGCTTGGTGCTTCTTGTGACAGTTCATGTTTATTTTATTTTATGAGTAGTGGTGAACCAACGTTAGTGCCTCGAAGATTAAATTTCCAATAATATCACGCTTCCTTGCTTTAGAGGTCACGCTAATTGAGGAGATTGGCCATGTGCAAAGACGTTCATGAGATGCCGTTGTGAAGTGATATTATATGCACCTTGGCTATTGTGTTATAAAGGAACAACGTCGGCTTTAGAGAACATGGATGGAGGTCGGAGGTGATAAAAAATACATGGACAATTTGGAACTTAGCAGTGATATGGTCTACGAGTGGATGAAGTAAAAGGAAATAATTGAATAACTCCAGCCTCAATTCTTTGGGAGCGTGTGGATGACAAACCAGAAGAGTAAGAAGAAGCGAGCCAATGATAGTGCCTAGGAATTTGGTCAGAATTGTAGTTGTTTGGCCTAGTAAAGTTTTACGTTGTTAGGTTTTATTTTGAGCTGAAGCCAAAATTTTAATTCCATGGCAATTGTTCAGGCCTCACTATTGGTGAGTCCAATCATTAGTGGGCTTCTATTTAGTTAACAGATTTTAGATGCTGTTGCTTTTGATAAATACAGTTTATGTTTACTTTAGTTGATAGGGAACCAATGGTTGTGCCCAGGAATTCCAACATAAATATAGTTGTTTTTTCATGTGAATTTTCGTGCTGTTGGATTTGATTGTGTCCTGAAACTAAAATTTTTAATTGCATGACAATTGTTTATATTGATTTTTTAGGGAAAACAAAATCTAGAATTATGTACAGAAGTTGATTGATCCATATTTTATGCAGTGAAAACTGAACTAAAGGGAGAAATAACCATTTAGGTCGTTTGTATCTTGAAGAAATCTGCTTATGGCTCTTTTGGCTTTTGCAGTAAATATGATTGTAAAATGGTCCGGGAAGATTATTGCTATGTTAAGGTAGTATTAATTTACTTAGCTATGCATCCTGGACAGTATTTAGTTCAGGGGATGAGTCTAGGCAAATTGCATAATTTCGGAGGGGCTCAAAAGTAATATTACTATTTCTCAAAGGAACAGAATTACATGCTTCTTTAATTCATGTACCACACTTTCAAGTGGATCATTCTGCTCGATAAATAGTCTAGTTGGTGTGATGGTGTATTTTGATAGTTTTTACATGCTGTAATATTTTTACATCTTCATACTTCTATCTTACAGCGTTAAAAGTAATTGTTTCCAGACTTCTGTTCCCGCATGGAGGTAGTTACTAACTATTATTCTTTGGTTGGAGCAAGGTTGAAGGGATGGAAGTTGGATTAACCATTGGCATGGATATGAAGAAGGAACTCTTAAGCTTCATCTTATGGATTCTGGCTGTATAATGAAAGATACGGTTATACAGCTTCACGGCGGTGCTTCTTGGCCTTATCAAGGGTATGAATATTATGTTGAACTGACAGTATGTCTATTGTGTATTTGAATTGAGATATTCTATTCCTTTCTCAAGTTTCCTGCAGTTCTAAGCCCAAGTGTTGACTTTATTGCTTGTTCTGAAATTAGTAGTAGAAGAGGCATGATGATTGTTTTTATCTGCTTTTTCAGGTTACTTGATGCATTTGCTGGACAAATTAGTGCTGCTGTAGAAAGTGCCATTTCCCAAAAGATAAAAGATGGAGTTTTGGAGCTAGACAGTCTATTGCAAAATTTCCCAAAGAGAGTTTTAGTTGATAAAGCTGCCGGGTTGAATGTTTCCTTTGTCAATCAACCATTATTACTTGATTCTTCTGTTGAGTTGGATATCAATGAACTGTTTATTGAAAAGGAAAATCTGCAATTCAAAGGTTTTATGGTAACTATTTTTGTCTCGAGCGTCGTGTCGAGGTCCTTCAAAAATGCTTAGTATGTCATTGGATAAAAGTGTGTTCAATTCTGCAGCTCGTGTGCACTTTGATGTAAGTCCCTATCCTATATCTTTTGAGTTTCATCATTTCCTTTCCTTTGATTTGCCAATTTGTGACAGTTGCTTCTGAGCATACAAAAATCAGGAGTTTCTCTCTCTATCTATCTCTCTATATATATATATAAAGTTTGTTCTAGATATTAAATTTTTTGTTTATTAGTTGGAATTTTAAACAATTTGTTTAGTACTCTTCATTTTATTTCGTGCCATTTTGCTGCTCATATGAACCTTGGGACTATGGTTTGTCTAGGTGTGAGTGATATTTGACAAAACAAAATACTTTATCCCCTCTTCAATTGGGCACTCTCTTTACGTTCAAGCGTAAATTTTAGATGGTTTAACTATTTGTTCTAAGAGTTTAAGCTGTTAGGAAAAAGAACCACAAAATATTTCCTTTAACTGCTCACCCTCGTGAGCAAGCAAACTTTTGTTTAAGTTTAGCACGTGGACAAACACAAATATGGGATAAATAGTCCATATGCCATAATATGGGGCAAATTAATATTTCTCCGGGTATATATCACTAGCCGGGATTTAAACTTTTAACCTTTGGCATTGATACCAAATGGAAATAGACAACACAAGATAGGAAGAGTGGTTTACTTCCCACTCTGCTTTTCACTCTTATTTATAATATATGTTTTGAGTGCTCTAGAGTTTAGTTCATATATGAAAATTAAATGAATACAAAGAATATAAAAGAGAATACAAAGGGACCAGATATGTTATTAATGTTGGGCAAATAATATTAATTGGATTCTTAAGTAGCCTCTTCTTATGTTTCATGTCATTTAGCTGCACATACTTTGGGACTATGCTTGTTCAGCTGTGAATGACATGTAAAATATCTATTTTTTTTAACAAATCCCTCTTAAGTATGCGTTATATTTTTAGGCTCAAGCTTGCATTATATTTTAGGCTCAAGCTATGCACTATATTTTTGTTGAGAAATAACTCGCCAATGGAGAGATCCATCGGAAAAGTTATAGTTAAACAAATTAATTTCTTTGATCAGGCTGGGGTTATGCACTGGGAAGTTGACTAAGTGCCCAAGCAGTCTTTTCTTAACACAGCTGGATAGAAGTATATCGTTCCTCAACTATGTAAGAAATAACCAAATGATGACATGAGGCTGAACATATCTATCAACTCTCCTCCATTGATTACACTTGCAATTCAAAACATTCAAGCCACTATTTTATTGGATATGATCATTGAGGTTGTGGACGATGGAGAAACAATCCCTGTTGCTTGTATAACAGTGGTATGACACATGGTTTTTTTAAACTACATATATTTTCTGAGGGGAAAAACGTGTGCTAAACTTGGTTTTAGAGGATCATTCATGAGTTCCGCTATTTGTAACAGGAAGCTCAGGCCTCAGGATTTCTGGAGGTGATAGGAAATAACCTAGCTGGGCAAGCTGGACTGGACAGCTTTGCGCTCAAATTGAAGTGGAGTAAAATTGGGAATTTTCACATGTATCTCATTGAGGTACCTTATCAGCTGTCACTATTTTGCCTCCATCTAAAATTTCGAAATCATTTAGGAGCGATAGCATGGTATACTACAAGCTAACACCAACTTTTCACTTAAAAAGAGTGATTGTTTTGTAGCTACGCTCAAATTTATTTGGTCAGAACGAAAGATAGTTTGTGTCCGTTGTTTTATCTTGCTAATAAAATAGCAATGAACTCAGGGTGTTTAGGTATGATGCAAGCTCTAAGCATGGTGTTGCAAGGCATTCATTATCCAATACTCACAATTTTTAAACCTAGGTGTTGGTGTCTGGTGGAAAATTAGATCATAATCAAGACAATAGTCCACCACTAAAATTGGTTAATTTCTTTATATTGTTTCTTCTCTCTTTTTTTGTGTGTAAACTCTCCTTTGCAAGGTGTGGATACAAGAACTGTTTCTTCTACCACTGCTCGCGGCTTTTTACAAAGAAACTTTTCATTAATGGACTGATATTTATTTGTTTTAAATACCCTGTAGAAGACGATGTGGGTTTTCCTAAAAGATATAGCTATGCCTCATGTGAATGCACGGTTAGGTTTATCTCACATCACATTGGTCATAGATAATGATGGTAACTAGTATATAGGCTAATAAGAAAACTTTATTTCTTGAGCTACATTGCTTTTGAATTAAGAAAGGTCTGTGACACATGTTTCAAGTCCCTTTTAGGGGGTTTATAAGGCCTAACATGCAGGCCTCAAAGGGCTTTCTGTTAGGGTTTTTAACAGACAAAATAACCGGTTTTTAATAGACAAAATAACCAAACACAATGTTGAGTGTGTAACAAGACCAACCAATAAAGGAAATTTAACGCGGAACCTTCAAAATAGAAGGAAAATCACAAACCATCCACTATAATCAAATAATGGGCATACACATCAGACAAATTTGGTACACATTCAACCTACATCTAACTAGAACACACTCCAATTAGAAATACACTCAACCTCTAATTGAAATACACTCAACTCTAATTAAGATACACTCCAATTAGGATAATCTCCAATTGGGCTACACATCCAATTAGGAACACTCATCAGACAAAGATGAGACACCATGAAGAAAGGTTCTCCCTCCTCTAAGAGAAAGAAGTAGAGCCTCATTGTAAAACCCCACAGTGAAACCCAATATCACACACTTTAAATTATATTTACTTCAACTCTCTTTACACACAATACAACTACATATATATATATATATATATATATATATATGATAAACCTGATATCTATAAAGAGTCAAACACTAAATATTCATCATCTTCAACAATTCTTATCGAATTCCTCATATCTCTTAAAATAACTTTATATCTTTACGATTCACCGTATAGTTGCATATCTTCTCACATTCATCAGAGATTCCCAATACTTTCCACTACCAGTCATATGTCGTTTCTCACTCGAGGATGCTGATATTTCATGTAGCAACTCAAGGATTGTTGTGTGTAGCGATGTTGCATGCACAGATCAGTGATGTAAAGGACAACCTTTTGTACAGTATACAAAGTCTATGCCAGGTAACCTGTGGATGTTATGTATAGCTTGATCTGTTTTAATATTATGTATAGATGAAAAATACGTAGCCATCTTGGGAATTCTTTTTGTTCCATGGAGGTTAGTACGTGCTTTGAGAAGGGTGATTATTCCTTCGATTTTCTACCATAATACCTCAATATGACATAATGTCTTAGGAAGAAAAAATATCTTACTGAAAAAAAACTTAAATATAACTTACCAAGAAATCTTTGCTTTCTTCAATGAATATCATTTATGAATCCTAAAATAAGTTGGCTTGTTTAAGTGTACCAAATTGATTTAATTAGTATTATAAGGACATTGGGCAACCAAAAAATAAGTTGTCTTGTTTAAGTGTACCAAATTGATTTAATTAGTATTATTAGGGTTGCTAATTGAGCGAGCCAGCTCGTGAGCATTTAGCGTTCGGCTCGGTTTGACTCGACTCGAAACTCGACATTTAAATGCTCGACTCGAACTCGACTCGAACTCGAATCTTACGAGCCGATCTTGAGCAAGGTCGTGTTCGACTTGACTCGACTCGGTTGTAACTCGAACTCGACTAGTAGTTCGACTCGAATTCGACTCGATAAACTAATATAATAATATAGTCTTTATATTATATTATATTATATATATATGTATATTTATATTTATATTTATATATGAAATATAATAACAAAGAAGCAAGATAGTTGAGATGGCAAGTATTCATCTTGATGACTTCAATGTTGTGGGTTCAAACCACAATGGCCTCTTTTTTTTTTTAAGTGAGGTACTTTTAACTTTTAATCGAGCCGGTTTCGAGCTGGCGAACAAGCTCACAAAAATTAAACAGTTTAAGTATATTCGAGCTTGAGTCGAGCTCGAACACATAAAAGATATTCGAGTCGAACTCGAGCATGTATATACAAAACTCGTTCGAACTATTCGAGCCGAGTTCGAACACATGTTGAGCTCAGCTCATGGTTGCATGAATCGGAATCGGAATCGGAATCGGAATCGGAATCGGTTTTCCAGGGAGTCGGAATCGGTCTGAATCGGCCAAGAATCGGTTCAGTTGAATCGGTCCAAATTAATTTAATCGATCATATATAATAATTTGACAATTTATAATATAAATATATTAAAATTAGGTATTGATGTTATTTTGATAATATTCTGTATATTATAGTTTCTGATATTTTTAAATATTTTTTAAGATTTTTTTTAAATTATTTAGAATTAATTATTATTTTTGACTCGAGTTAGACTCAAGTCAACTTTTAATTACGAGAATGCCACTCCTTACCCCCGCCGCCGCCGTCGCCGCCGCCGGCCCGGTCGGCGGCGAGTCTCGAGGCGGCGATGTCGGAGGATGTTGGCGGCCCGTAGTCGGCGGCGAGGCGGCCAGGAGCGGCCCGCAGCCGGCGGCGAGGCGGCCAGGAGCGGCGGCGAGTCGCGGCGATTCGTACGTCACAGCCCGATTCGGTCCGGCCACACTTCGGCGGCGACGTTGCGAGGTCGGCGGCGAGGTCGGTAGCCCGGTCGGCGGCGAGGCCGGAGTCGGGGAGCACGGCAGAGGGCGGAAACGGGGCGGCGGCGGGCGGGCGGACGAGCGGCGGCGGCGCGGGTGGAGCGGGTTTGATTTTAGGTTTTTAAAATCCAAATTACCATTTTACCCATGCTTAAATGATTTAATAAAAATCATACCTAGGGTATTTTAGTAATTTCATTAAAAAACCGATTCCGATTTAAATCGGCCGATTCCGATTCCGAGTTGAATCGGCCGAACTCGGCCGATTCTGAGGCCGATTCGGGGCCGACCGAGTCGGCCCCGAAATCGGATCGGCATCGCGCCGATCCGATTTAAATCGGCCGATTCGTGCAACAGTGGCTCAGCTCGCTCGCTCAATTAGCACCCCTAAGTATTATAAGGACAATGGGCAACCAAAATACCAATTTTTGCTATCGATGAAGAGGAGTGATCATGAGCAGGAGGTCATGGAACAGATTTACCTCTTAACTTTTGGGCTCTTAACAAACATCAATTACAAACTACTCGGAGGAAAAAAGACATTGGAGGAAAATGCAAATGTTGCGTTATTAGAGAACAAGTCTCATCATCTTATGCCTCAAAACGCCGGTCACCATTAACACTGATGTAAACACTTTTTAATATTTTTTGTGCATGAAAAGTTTTTGCGCATGGGTGTAAAAATATGCGGACGAAAAAATTTGGTAAACTATGGATCTATGCTTGATGGTTATTGCAAATAATAAATAAAGTATTATCAGACATTAAATTATAAAGATGGTTGGATGATGAGACTCTATATTAGACAAAATCACAATCATATAATATAAATAAGTGGCCAAATTTGAAAGCTGACGAGCAAATACTAAGTACTTTAGTTTTAAATTACCCTTTATGTGTCATCTATAACTCTTCAATATAATCGGGTCTTACAATTAATTTTCATCGACTAACTAACGCGACATTTTAGACATGCTCGTGCTTTGGTAAAGGGCGTGAGTGAGGGCTAAGCTAAAAATTAATTTATACATAAATGTTTATATGGAATGGAATTAGACATCACCAGGGCCCACCCAGTGCCTACACAAAACTCCTCACGAGGAACGGCCTGGCTTTCTTGTACTCCAGTTTCCGGACCCAAGAGCCTTCACTTGCTGCTTCCGACCCCTGGGCCCCAACAGTTGTACGTCCCAAAGAACACGCTACTCCTCTGACTCTGTCCATTATTAACCACTTTACCCAATCACAACGAGCAATTTTCTTTTCTGCCTTTTTTTAAAATAAATATTATATATATATATATATATGTATATATATGTATATATATTATACATAAAAAAACAAACATTTTACGTTTAGAAGAGTTAGGGGTGGTGATAAGAGCCTAGCTCTTGTCCAGCATGGACCCGACTCATTTAGAGGCTTGTACAACTCGCTCCCTTTGTGGGTGTGCGAAGATGTCAAATTTCTGGCCAGGTTTTGAACATATTATATTTTTTATATAATATTAAATAATTATATTTTTTTAAAAAATTCCGAGTTAAGCCGAACGGGAACGAAGCCAGCTAATTACTGAGCCAAACCGGAGTGAGGCCGAGAGAAAATTACTGGTTCGTGCTTTTGGACGGGTCCTAAGCATCCCATCCGCTGGGGGCCACCAAATCATCGAAGAAAGTATAAGAAAAAACTGTCCCCGAGTATGGGGCCAGCGCACGGCCCACGCAAAGTGGGCCGCTTCCTGTCACCCTACACTTGACGAATGCAAATCCCGTCCGTTCATCTGCCCATGTTCGTCCCTGAGCTGCAATTGATCCGAATCTGGCTGCAATTGAGTGGAGTTCGCAATCCTGTTCAAATGACACTCCAAACTTACACCTCCAATTGTACTCTTCAGCACCAAATGCGTGTTAACTAGCCAAAATGACTTGGTTTATATATACTTGTATTGAAGGAGGAGATAAATTGTAATAATTTGTTTTTCTACTTTTATTTTGTTATATTTTGGTTGATTTAATGTCCTTATATAATATAAGAAGAAGAGATGTGAACATACTTTGAACATGGACTTCCCATTTCCTAATATGAAGTCAATAGAGCCCTCAATGTAGCACTCTTTGAAGTTGTGGCGTCCCGCGTCATCATGGAGTGTACCCCGGCCGCCGTAGAAGCCGCAGCCGGAGAAGTAAGCCTTGTCGCCCGGCCTGCGCTTCGGCCTCGCCAGACATGGACGCCGGAGCTGAACTCTGAGATATTAATCATCGTCAATGTCGCATCATATATTTCACATTAACACATGAAGCAAGTGAAGAAGTACTGATCAACACCAAGTGAAGTAATTAGATAAAGTTTCCTCACCCTAAAGCTGATGTTTCTTGCAGTGAAGTAGCTAGCAAAAACTGAAACGGAAGCAGCCGTAGCATAAGGTTGGATCTGATACTTGTAGATGTCACGGATATTGTCATCACCGGCCACATCTTGCTACTCAATTATGCTGACATTTCTCCCCGCCCCTGCAGTGTAATGTAAGGTTCATTCGGAGGGATCACTACCTTTTCTCTGCACA
Organism: Piper betle; assembly: GCA_033002965.1. NCBI lineage: Eukaryota > Viridiplantae > Streptophyta > Magnoliopsida > Piperales > Piperaceae > Piper > Piper betle. Next base: position 171 of record JAURVB010013798.1, on the reverse strand, counting down.
AGAAAGTGAAAATTCTATCCAGTGCAGGTTCAAGCTACTCTTATCTTTGCTAGCTAGCTATTTAGTATTCGTAGAATAAAAAAAAACTTTAAACTTTAACCAAAATTATATAGATAATAAAACCATCATCAATAAAACCTTCTTCATATCAAATCATCAAGAAAATAAATT